>JASCZW010013751.1:0-24698 GCA_034211315.2 Aedes japonicus | reverse complement strand
CGTGTCCGCCATCGTCTCGTGTTACGATATCAATATCGTCAGTGAAGGCAAAAAATAGTTGGACAGACTTCCTGAAGATCGTGCCACTCGTTTCTATCCCAGCTCCTCGAATCACATCCTCCAGTAGTAAACAACAAACACGACAATTCATCTCCACCAAGCCGTAACCCTCGCCGAGATTTTACGAATAGCACTCGGAGAGTGCCCCTGATGCTCTGACGACACACATCACTCGGTCCATCGTTGCTTCGACCAACCGCGTCAGTTTTCCGGAAATCACAATTCGTGCATAATCTGCCATCTGCTGGTCTCGATCGGTCGCTAATAAGCTAACAGCAATCAATGAAACATCGAGGTACTGCTGTACCACTTGCCGAATAGTGAAAATCTGGTCCGTATTGGCGTGGGCACCTTGAATCCTGCTTGGTATTGCCCACGAACTCCGTTGGAAAGTGTTGACAGGCGGCGGCGCCGTTGGGAGCAACTTGTAGGTGACGCTCGGTAGCGTGATTGCACGATAATTACAGCAATTCAGCTCATCGCCACCTACATAGATGGGTCACACTATTCCGACCATCCAATCCTCTGGTAATTCCTCCTCCCAAATCTTGGCGATTACGCAATGCAGCGTCTGGCCAGTGGATTACCACCGTATTTTAATAGCTGGCTTGAGTTAGTCAACTCCAGCAGCTTTGTTGTTTCAGCCGACCAATTTCCTCCTCATCTTCCCGAAGGGTGGGGTCAGGATCCTGTCATCTTCTGCGCGTGTTCCTGGTTATTACCGTGCCACTTTCGTTCCGCTGTATTAATGCCGTTCAGGTGCTCGTCAATTACTGCTGCCAACTTTCAATCACCCCACACTCTCCTGTGCCTCAAGAGGATCAACCTATGCGAACGTGGCGGCGGGGTCCGAGGGTCCATCCTCGCGACCAGTTCAGCTGCCAAAGAGGCCCAGCGCCAAGCCCAGCGCGAAGCGCGACGCCCAGCTCAGTGGTCTCATGCGCCGAAGGGCCCGAACGACGGGCGACCACCGCGACAGCGATAACCAGCCTGGAGGCAGACGCTGGTGCGGAGAAGGCGAGCGACGACCCCAGACGTCGAAGGGACAGCCACTGGACCAAGGTCCGGAAAAAAGGGCAATAGGACAACAAAAGTAAATGGAAAAGCGACATGGATGCCCGCATGGCGGAGCCGCGGAGAGGCCCTCATCGTGCAAGACCGACGCGCCCAAGTACTCCGGAGGTCCTGAAAGCGATGCGCCGGGACGCTAAACTGGCAGGTTTAGGCGCCGATGAGCGCCGTATACGCACGCACCGGCGAGATGCTCCTGGAGCAAAAAAAAAGCCGACAACGCTACAAGGGCCCGGCGTACAGGGCCTGGCAGAGAGCAGGCCCTTAGGTGAGGGTGTGGAGGGTGTGAGGTACGCGCCCTCGTACCGCAGGTGACGATCAGTGCAAAAACCTGGATGAGATCACCGGGGGCGGGCGAGATCTCCACTGCGCTGAAGGAACAGTGCAAGCCCGCGTTAAGAAGCAGACGACTCGTCTGAGGAAGGAGTCCGCTCGGGACCCACGTGGCAACCATATGAGGTAGGACAGTCGACGCGGACGCTGGCGTTGAGAGGTGGCGGAGGTGAAGGTGGGATGGTCCGTATGCCCACTAAGCCGTACGCAGCCGCCGAAGGCATGCTTCAGATGCACCTGAGAGCGACCGGCACAAGTCCTGGGAGTGCAAGGCCGCAGATCAGTAGCAACATGTGCAGAAGGTGTACTGGCCATCACGGCGCAGGACCGCGAAGCCCCCCCCAGTAGCGGTGTGCGCCGGGAAACTGGACGATGCCTATCTCCGGGTGGGGGGGCAAGAGCCTGGCCGCTAAGGGTATACCAACGAGCCAAACGGAATGCAGGTAACCCAACTAAACCTGAGCCACTGTGAAGATCGCCCGGCACCTGCTGTGTCAGACAAGTTAGCAGGTCGGCATCGAGGATATCGCCATTATATCCGACCCATACCGCATCCCAGCCGGCAGCGGCAGACCTGGGTTCGCGGACAGGGCCAATGTAGCGGCATTCACGAACGACGGGCAGAGTACCCGGTTCAGGAGGTTGTGGTCTACCACAAACGAAGGCTTCGCGGTTGTAAAAGTGAATGGAGTGTTCTTCTGCAGCTGCTACGCGCCGTCAAGATGGTCGATCGAAAAGTTTACCAATATGCTAGATCGGATGACAGCGGAGTTAACTGAGCCTGAGCCCGTTGGTAATAGCGGGGACTTCAACGCTTGGGCGCTCGAGTGGGGAAGCCGCCTTACCAACCCCTAGGGGCCAAATACTTCTGGAGGCCTTGGCTAGGCTCGAACGTGAACCTAGCCACAACGTGGGTACCAAGAGTACCTACCACAGAAACGGAGCAGAATCGATTATTGATATAACATTCAGCAGTCCTGGGCTGATAACAATTGGAGGGTGGATGATGGCTACACCCATAGCGACCACTTGGCGGTTCGATATTGTATCGTCCACAATACAAGGCAGCGTGTAGAAGGAGGAGCATCCACTCCATTCGCCCGCAGATGGAGGACGTCCTACTTTGATGTAGAGACCTTTAAGAGAGGCGCTTGAGAGGAACAAAATTTACGCGAAACCCAGGAACCTTGCGGCGAGCGATGTCAAACCGAGAACGACGAAGATCACCGGTGTCGGTGGACAGAGTCGATCGCCAACCTCGAAGATCAGCCTGCCTCGCAAGACGGAGTGGTGCAGGAAGAGCGCGGTCCGAAGCCGAGAGAATCGAGCGTAGAGGGCCGCTAGTCGCCGCGAAGGCCGCACTAAAGAGGAGATAAAGGCCGAGCAAGCGAGCCTGCTTCGAGGGTCTGTGTCAGAGGGCGATGCGAACCACGTGGGGTGACGCCTATCGGGTAGTAATGGCCAAAACCAGAGGATCGGCGGCTCCAACCGAGCGTTCATCAGAGCTGCTGCAGGTGATCGTTGGGGAACTTTTTCCGAGCCACGACCCGGAGTCCATGGCCCCCGCCGCCGTAGATTTGTCCCATGACCAGCGTTCCAGTATCCCAGACCTTAACGCTGTCATAGCGACGGAAGGGTGGACGGCTCCGCCGAACACCCGTGACCACGTGGGCATTGATAACGGCACAACGAGGGGGCCGGCGACGAGGCGACGGTGACGAATGAAGAACTCATTACGATAGCAAAGTCGCTAAAGGTGAACAAAGCCGGGACCTGATGGTATCCCGAACCTGGCCATCAAGACGGCTTATCTTGCTGGATCCCGGAATGTTCAGAGTGGTGATGCAAAAGTGTCTGGACGAGGGCGTCTTCCCGGACGCTGGAAAATTCAGAACCTTGTGTTGCTTCCAAAGACAGGAAGCCACTCAGGAGATCCATCGGCATATAGACCTATATGTCTGTTGGATACAACGGGTAAGGTGCTCGAGAGGGTAATCCTCAACAGACTGACAACGTACACGGAGGTACAGGCGGTCTGTCGGACAATCGGTTGGCTTCCGCAAAGTCGACGGTGGATGCCATCCTGTCCGTCACCAAGACGGCTGAGGTGGCAATCCAGCGCAAGAGGCGAGGAGTACGCTACTGTGCAGTGGTCACCCTTGACGTGAGAAACGCCTTCAACAGCGCCAGTTGGGTGGCTATCGCCAACTCGCTCAAGCGCCTACAGGTTCCTGGGTACCTGTACAAGATTCTCGGAAGCTGCTTCAGAATCGCGTACTGGTATACAATACAGAGCAGGCCAGAAACGTGTACAGATCACCGCAGGCGACCCACAAGGTTCGATCCTGGGTCCGGTGCTATGGAACACGATGTACGACGAGGTACTGCGGCTTGAGTTCCCGAGCGGGGTAAAGATTGTCGGGTTCGCAGACGACATTACCCTAGAGATATGTGGTGAATCCATTACGCTTGCAAGAAAGCCTCAATGGCTATATCGGCATTATCCCACATGATGTCGAATAGCTCGGCGGTGCAAGGGAGTAAGCGTAAACTCCCAGCCAGCGTCGCCCTGTCCATGTAGGTACGGCGGGCCGACATGGATCACCACCTTGAGTACCAAGAGCTACGTAAGTAAGCTACAGAGAGTACGCACAGGCTCATGTGCCTAAGAGTGGTTAGTGCTTACCGAACGGTATCACGCGACGCGGTCTGCGTCCTAGCGGGGATGATGCCAATAGGCATAGTCATAAAAGAGGACGTAGAGTGCTTCGAACAACGTGGAACAAGAGGTATTCGAAAGACCGCTAGAGCCGTTTCCATGGTTAAGTGGCAAAGGGAATGGAATAACTCCACCAAGGTCCGTGGACCCACCGACTAATCCCGGAATTAACCGGGTGGGTCGGTAGGCGACACTGGGAGGTGAACTTCCACTTAACGCAGATATTGTCTGGCCAAGGCTGTTTTAGACAATACCTGCACAAAATGGGCATGCACAGTCCTCCGCATGCAGCGAATGCACGGGAGTTGAGGAAACTGCAGAACATGTGTTCTTCGCATGTCCCTCGCTTCGACGGCGCGAGATCAGGCATGTTTGCCGTAAGCGGTCACGACACTACTCCGGATAACTTGGTCCCGAGGATGTGTCAGGACCGGGACATCTAGGACGCGGTATGCGTAACAGCCTCCCAGATCGTCCTCGATCTCCAACAAAAATGGCGAAACGATCAAAGGCAGGTCGCAGGGACCACCTAACTACTAAAGCCCTAAGTAGTTAGACATAGTGGGTGCTGAACAAGCTACAAGAGCCCCTCCCCGAAGTAATACCGAAAGGTGGTTCCGGGGAGGGCCGGAACTAAGGCACGGGTGGGTTTCTAGTGGGTCGAGGAGTTGGCACCCTCATCCCCACACCCTGAGTTCTTCAGGTGTCTGGTTGCAGATTTTCCATCCCGTCTAAAAAAAAAAAACACTCTCCTGTGAGAAAACCCGATAATCTTCCAGGTCTCTGCACATATCGGATTGTGGTACGTAGTCTCTCCGCGAGCTGTTCAACTTCTCTTAAAATTTGAGTGTGCAGTTTGCTGCATGGTTTCGAGCTGGTGGTTTTTCATTCGAAGAATAGAATTTTGCCTCTCCCGTGCCTGTTTATTTGCTCTTGTACGGTGTTACAGCATTCTCGCTGCATTCTTCTCCTCTACTAGCTGCTTGCATTCTCCATCAAACCAGTCATTTTTTCGATTCGGTGCAGAAGTACCTAGTGTCACTATTGCAGTGCTACTAATGGTGTTTCGAATATCTCTCCTGCCATCCTCAAGAGTAGCTGCACAAAGCTGCTCTTCCGTTGGTAGGGCTGCTTCTAGCTGTTGCGTGTATTCCGGGGCATCTCAGGTTTCCCGTAGTAGCTCAATGTTAGGTCGTAGCGTCAGAATTCGATGCGTGTCGTACAACGTCGAGAGTTTTGAGCGCTTACATATTGCCCCTAGGTAGCGGTTCGAGTCTATATTCGCGCTGCAGTAAGTGCGAACGTTGATAATGTCGGAGAAAAATTTACCGTCGATTAGAACATGCTCGATTTGATTCTCTGTTCGTTGGTTAGGTGATTTCCAACTGGTTTTTTTGATGTCTTTATGGGGTGGAAAGGGTTTCCGCCGTTTACATTATAGCATCAATACCCTAAAAGCTTTATGATACATTATGCGTCTAAGAATGATTACGACAATATATTCAATGCTCTCCAAACTATCCTGGAGTTAGGAACTTGGCCTTCTGAATGCACAATAAAGCTTCAACAATGTCTTGAAAACATGTACATGTTCAAGATATTCAAGATAGGTTTTTGACAGCATTCAAATCATGAAACGATGTCAATTGAATATTTGTAGATCTCCAAAGTATTCTGGAGTTCCAATCTTGTTGATTTCCAAGCTCAATGAAGTCATAAATAATGTCTTGAAAGACTTTCTGAGTTTGCGAAGTTCAAGATAACCTTCAGAAAATAAGACCATTATCGAACCGTTTCAATAAGATATTTAATTTTTTTCAACGTGTTTTAAAGATGAGATATTAAAGACTGGTAGGCTTCATTAAGTCAAGAGCAGTATTTTAAAGTTTATATGAGTTCAGGCAGCTCACGAGAGCCTCTTGACAACATGCACATAATTGAATCAATTTAGTAGGACCCTATAGGCTCTTCAAAGTATTCTGGAGTTCAGATCTTAACGAATAACCGGCTCAATAAAGTCTTGAACAATGTCCTTAATTTCTTCTGAGTTTGTGAAATTCACAAGCGCCACTTGCATTTAATGCACTTAATATTATTTTAAGGTATTAAATGCTCTCAAAATTATTCTGAAGATAAAACCTTGAAGATCTACTGTCTCAATTGAGTACACGAGCAAAATTCTAAGTGTTTTCATGAGTTCAGAACGTTTATGTGCGTCTTTTTGCATCATATTTATCTTATAGAACCCTTCAAAGTTTTATGGAGTTCAAATTACACTACACGGTGTTCAATAAGTTCGAATACAAGTTTTCATCATTGCGTAGGTATGCGCCATGTACATATTCTGCATTCGTATTGGTGTCAGCTTTAGCTTCATTCATACGCTACCGAATGTGCGCGGTGTTGACATTCTGTTAGTTGTTGTTCGTTTGTTACGCGCGATGAAAGAGTATCGGGACTTCGTAATTAAGCGTTTTTTGAACGGTGAGCGACCCGGCGATATATTCCGGCTGCTGAAATCGCATGGGGTCAAGCGGAACTTTGTCTACACGACCATCAGGCGATACCGGGAGACGTCCTCGACCAATGACCGTGCGAGATCCGGTCGCCGCGTTCAGCGAGGACGCCACGGGTCATCAAGATCGTGAGGGAGCGAATTCGGCGCAAAAAGAACCGCTCAATCCGGAAAACGGCTGCAGATCTCAACGTTTCCATTGGAACCGCTCACACCATACTCACCAAGGACCTTGGTTTCAGGCCTTACAAAAACGTAAGGTCCATGGCGTTTCGAGGCTACCAGCAAAAAGCGGTTGGATCGAGCTAAGAGGATCCTCTCTCGGCACGCTGGTCAGGAGTTTATTTTTTCGGACGAGAAACTGTTCGTGCTGCAGCAGCCGCACAATGTGCAAAATGACCGGGTGTGGGCGCCATCGAGGGACAGCATTCCTGAATCCAATATAAACATCCCTCGGTTCCAAAGTGCCGCGTCGGTGATGGTTTGGGGGCAGTATGCAAACGTGGTAAGCTACCCTTGGTGTTTATTGAAAAAACGTCAAAATCAACGCGGCGTACTACAAAACTGAGGTTTTGGAAAAGGTTGTTGCCCCCAGTCTCCGAAGCCTCTACGGCGATGAGCACTACGTGTTCCAGCAGGACGGTGCACCAGCCCATACGGCAAATGTGGTTCAAGCCTGGTGTCGGGACAATTTAACCGACTTTCTGGACAAAACTTTGTGGCCTCCCAGCTCCGCGGACTTGAATCCTCTCGACTTTTTTGTTTGGTCCTATATGATGGCGAAGCTGAACGAATACAAGGTCAGCACTTTGGATCATTTCAAGACGGTAATTCTCAAAATCTGGGACGAAATGCCCATGCAGTCCGTGCGTGCCACCTGCGACGCGTTCGAGAAACGTTTGAAGCTCGTTAAGGAGTACAAAGGGGGGGGTCATTCCAAGAGAAATGTTGTAAACGTTCCTTGTAAACATAGCTTTCAATAACATAAATCCAAAAAATAAAAAAACATGTTTTCATTTTTTTAACAAATTTTGAAAGTGTATCCGAACTTATTGAACACCGTGTACAGCATCAAACAAGTCTTGAATAATGTTCATAAGGTTTTGGTGAGTTCGTGAAATTGAGGGGGCTTTCTGGGAATATGCACCTTATTAAATGGCTTTAATGCTATATTTTGTGCTTTCCAAAGTATCCTGGAACTAGCATTATGCTGTTAAGACTGTATTCGATGAAATTTTGACACACGCAATTGTTCGTAACTTTTTAGTGTGTGGGTAAAATTTTTTGAAATTTTAACTGAATGTATTTCATTGTGTTGTGTCAATTGTGTAATGAGGTTCGTGAAAATCGGTCGAGTGATTTCAGTGATGAATGAAGAAATAGTGCGCCAACAAATCTTGGGCACTCATTTTGAAAACCCAAACGCTTCTCATCGATTGATCGGAAAACAGCTCGGAATCGCACATTAAACCGTATCTCATGTGATCAAAACGTTCAAGGACCGTAAGAAAACCAAGCGGAAAAATGGTAGTGGCAAAAAACGTGGCTCATCAAATCCGGAGAAGGCCAGGATGGTATTGAACCAATTTAAGCGTTATCCCAACATTTCGATCAGGGATGTTGCGAAAAAGGCGAATGTTTCAGTTTGTTTTGTGCAGAAAACAATGAAATGTTCTGGATTACATGTGTACAAGGTCCAGAAGGCACCGAACAGGAGCGATAAACAGAACTCGGTGGCCAAAACTCTTGCAAGAAAATTGTACAGGGAGTGGCTCACAAAACCGTTCTGCATTGTAATGGTTGATGAGACCTATGTTCATTAAAGCCGACACCAAACAAATGCCAGGACAGGAACACTACGTCGCCACCTCTAAGTTGGCCGTTCTGGAGAGTGTACGGAAGAAGAAACTGTCGAAATTCGACAAAAAATTCCTTGTCTGGCAAGCGATCTGCGGATGTGGCGAAATGAGTTAGCCCTTCATCACCTCTGAGACCGTCAACGACAAATCTTCAAGGACGAATGCCCGGCCCGTCTTAGACTGGTACAAAGATAATAATGTAGTTTTTGTACCAAAAGACGTCAATCCTCCAAACACTCCGGAACTTCGCCCAATTGAAAAATTTTGGGCAATCATGAAAGCAAAGCTCGTTAAAACTCCAAAACTGATAGAAAATGAACTTGAACTAAAGAAAGTGTGGCTAAATGCAAGTCATTGCCCAAAATTTGATGAAAGGGGTCAAGGCAAAGGTGCGGGCATTTGGGTTGGGAGAAGAGGTTCAATAAACCAATGATGTCAAAACATAACCATTTAGTAGTACTTTATTTCCAGAAAGTTTGAAAAGAATCGGGCTCAAGGAAAATTTTTGGTGACCTATTTTGTGTGTCCAAATTTCATCGAATACAGTCTTTGTACAGGTCAAATGATGCCTTGGACAATGTTTTAAAAGTCTTTAGCGTTCAAGAAGTTCAAGGTTGCCTTTTTTAAACAAACATGTCACAAAATGATGACAGTCATACGGTGGCAAACTGTGAACCAATGTCTCCTTAAAAAATAGTTGGCAATGTAAATTTTTTAAACTTATTGAATCACGAATTACAGTTTTTTTTTGTGAGGACCAGTTAATTTTAGGTAGCTTTAATACAGTGGTGCTCATCCTGAGGCCCGCGGGCCGCATGCGGC
This sequence comes from Aedes japonicus, assembly GCA_034211315.2. Lineage (NCBI taxonomy): Eukaryota > Metazoa > Arthropoda > Insecta > Diptera > Culicidae > Aedes > Aedes japonicus. The sequence continues at coordinate 15,319 of JASCZW010013751.1, read as the reverse complement.
CCACCGAGGCGACAAATGCGGCCCGCGATAGCATTTGAGAAATATGAGAACTTCATTGAATATGTAGCTATTTGCTGTTCGATTTGAGTTGCATTTCTTACTGTGCAATAATTGTGATTCTCATAGTTTTATGTGAACAATTTTTACCGTGCTTGTTACACAGCTGATGATGAATGACCAAAAAGGCGGGATAGAAAGAAAGAGAAAATGCAGTCATATTTTCGTTCCCGCAACCACAGGTTCATTCACTTTCACCATTCAGTGTCTGTTGTCAATTGGTTCCGTTCTGTAGTCGCCTGCGTAGTTCTGAGAAGTTTAGAGCAATTATTCAGTGAAATTGGAAGCCAGCACTATCAAAAACGGAAACGTTTTTATTTACGTGCATTAATCAAAAACCGGTGTGTATGATTTGCAACGAAGCTGTTGCAGTTATGAAGCAATTTAATGTGAAGCGTCACTACGAGTCGAAACATGCGTCAAAAAATGGATAAATATGTCGGTGTGGCGCGGGCTGAAAAATGTGCTGAGTTCAGGGGAAATTTGAGTAGCCAGCAAAACTTTTTGCGAGAAGAAAGCAAGAAAACGAGTTGTGCTCAAAGGCAAGTTTCATTATCGCAGAAAAACTCGCTTCCCATTCGAAGCCATTTTCTGATGGCGAGTTTGTTAAGGAATGTATGCAAGCTGTGGTTCAAATGATTTGTCCCGACAAAAGTCGCATCTTTGCGCAAGTGAGTTTGTTGGTTGAAGACATTGCTGAAAATCTTGTGTTGAGTTTGAAGGGAAAAAGTTGCCAGCTTTGAATTTTATTCAGTGGCGCTGGATGAGAGCACGGATATATCTGACACAGCTCAATTGGCAGTTTTTATCCGCGGCACATCTAAGAAATTTGAGGTGACTGAGGAATTGGCAAGCCTTTTCCCCATGAAAGGAACGACAAAGGGCATTGATATCTTTAATGCTTTGTGCGCTGTTCTAGAAAAGTTTGATCTACCGCTGAAGAAAATGTCCGGAGTTGTTACCGATGGAGCTCCCGCTATGTGTGGTATGTATTTTGTTTTCCATCTTATTTAAATTATTCAAGCTTATACCGCAGTGTAAAGACGTGCAAGCTCCTTAAAATTCTTGCCTAAAATGTTGTGATATTTTGAACGTCGCCTTTTGACAGTACTGGCATTATCACATTTATTATGGACATTTGATGTATGTGGCACTGGCATCAGGCCGTAAGTTTATTTACTTCTTACTTGAAGGGTTGCATACAAATTGATGCAAAATATTCAGCTTTATCAGATTTATGGCCTTGGAAAATTCAGTACCAAGGATGGTGTTAAAGTTTAGGTATTTTTCTTCATACATTTATGTATGTTTAAATTTATTTATTTATTTATGAATTATGTTTGAGCTTGTTTGTCTGTTTTCTGTGCTTAATCATTTTATTACTGAAAAAAAATGTTTATTCATTGGAAAACATGAAGGTGCAATTGCTTATCTTCGAAAATTACCAGAAGTGTCAGAGCAATTCTCCCAGTACCATTGCATCGTGCACCAGGAGAACCTCTGCGCCAAAAGCGTGGGATTCAAAGATGTCATGAAAGATGTCATCAAAATAGTTAATTTCATCCGATCGCACGCATTGAACCATCGCGAATTTCAGGCTCTTCTAGTAGACACGGATGCAGAATATGGTGACGTACCATATTATACTGAGGTACGTTGGCTGAGCAGGGGAAAGGTGCTGTGACGCGTATTTGATCTTCGGAAAGAAATCGTCGAATTCATGGAGAGTAAAGGTAAATCAGTGAAGTTTTTCGATAATGCGGTGTGGGTGACAGATCTGGCTTTTCTGACTGACATTACAACGCACCTGAACGATTTGAATTTAAGTCTCCAGGGTAAAGGCAAATTGGCGCACAGCATGTTTAATCAAATCAGTACATTTGAAAACAAACTCGTGTTGTGGGAGAAACAGATGAAAATTCTAAATTTTGCCCATTTCCCAACACTCGGAAAATGCAATGTGACGTTGACGCACTCCAAACAATGAAAAATGATTTTTCTCGTAGATTTGGAGATTTCAAAGCGCATGACAAAATTCTAAAACTTTTTTCTGCTCCATTCAGTGTTGATGCTGAACATGCCCCAGATAATATCCAAATGGAACTAATTGAGTTACAGTGCGACACGGAACTGCGAGAAAAATTTGATCGACATGATTTGTTGGAGTTCTATGCCAAATTTGTTCCGGAAGAGCGCTTCCCAGAGCTGCGAAATCATGCTCTTTTCGTAGCTTCTTTGTTTGGATCCACATACATTTGTGAACAACCGTGATGAAGCAAGTAAAGTCAAAAGCAAGAAATAAGATAAGTGATGCACATTTGGACAATTCATTGCGTATTTCGACCTCTAGCATGAAGGCTGATCTCGATAAGCTTGCTCAAGAAAAGTATAAGTGAATTATGTATTAAAATGCGAAAAGTTTTTTTATTGATTTTCAAATAAATTGAATGTGATATAAATCTACGTTATGTTGTTTGTAATTTTTTTATTTTGGAAGAAAGAGCATTGCTTTACATTTCAGGTACATCTAGTAACGTGGTACTAGTAACGTGGCCTCAAAATAAGCTGTTTTTTTATTAATTATTTTAAGCCATTAAAAATAACTCATTGCGGCCCGTGGCATTGGCGCAAAATTTCATTTTGGCCCGCTGCAAGCATCTACCTGAGCACCACTGCTTTAATATATGCTTCCAAAATTGGGAATTCAGTGAATTAAATGAGAACTTGCCAAATGTTATTCTTTACATGCCCAAATCTGATCAATTTCATAAGGTGTAAGAAGTAGCCCCCCCAATGTCCAACAACTCAATTTTTGTTACTATATGAAAACTTGTTCTTGTTTTTCAATCACTTGCTGTCATATTTTGTACAAAATGTTTCCTTCATATCCACGTTAAACATTTACAAAAATTACTGAAATCCAAGAAATGTCATCCTCTGTGTGATATATGTAGGAATTCTTGGTTATTTACCATGTTATGCGAACACCTGTTTGTTTTAAGAAGTGATCCAGTATCATCATATCAGATCAATTACCTGCAATAAAGAGAGAAATATAATGAATTAGTTTTGGTTTGTCAGGAGTTAAACTATCGGTGAAATTTAGCCCAAAGAGGTACAAACATCTCGCTCAAATAAACCTGTGAACTACGTTATGCATTAACTCAAACATGAGTTAAAATTTTCATATTTCCATCACAACGATTTTTTCGTGTCGAGTGACAAAAAAGCTCCGGCTAACAACCACCCATCTGAACTCATATCAAACAACGAAACGAAATGAACTGCTGACACTGCATAAAACGAACATACATAACCTAGCAGCAGCGTCGTCGTCCTCGTCGTTCTCGTCGGTCGGTACACATTGATACTGCTTAACGCCATCAGCAGATCACCTGGCGCTCGCTTGAATATGCATGAATTTGCAGATTTTTTTTCACCCAGATTCCCATCCGCACGTAGAGGCGTTTCGGAGGCATTTTTTTTTCGTTGTTGTTGCTGATCAGGTGCGTACACGACATTCATGATTTTTGGAGTTTTCCCACATTCGCGCAAAATTCCGGAACCGAGGGTGGCGCACCGATTTTTTTTTCGATTCTTTTTTTTTTTTTTTCAATTAGGGAAGACCTTTAAGCTTGAACCCCACGTGGAGCAGGCACACGGACGTCCAAGGGTGGAGCAATCTCCGCCATTTATTGAATCGAGTGAATGCGTATCACGGGATAAAACGAATAATCTTTTGAAATATGACACTGCATGCATGATTGGTGCCACTATTGCCGGCGCCGAGGCGTGCAGTGGTTTCGACTCTCGCGTACCCCTTGGAATTCAGCCGATTAAAAAAAATCCCAATAATATTTCAATAATCCGGAAATAACAGTTAAATAAACATATTTGAATTCTGCCTCTATGCATACTTGATCAATTAGTAATAGGCACAGCACTACGTCGGGAGAGGACACGATTCCGTCAATCATCACTAAGGCCTGTACTCGAAAAAAATGCACAATTTTTATCCGTGTGTAACCTTGTTGTCCGTGGGTAAAAAATTATGAAAATCTGGGTATAACTTGGAGTGATTTTTTTACATGTGCAAAATTTCATAACAACCGGTTCAGTGGTTATTGAGATGTCATCGAAACAAGAAGAAAATCGCCGGAGAATTTTGTGCGCCATCATGGAAAATCCGACTGCGATCATGAAATTGATCGTAAGACAACTGGGAATCACCCATACAACTGTGTCTCGGGTGGTAAAAACGTTTAAGGAGTCCCAGACTACCGAGTGGCGGGCTGGAAGTGGAAGAAAATCGAGGAAAGGTGAATCTGTGAAGGCCCGGAAGGTGTTAAATTATTTCAAGTGTAATCGGAACCTTTCGATTGTGTAATGGTGGAGCCGACCGGCTCTGAAGGGAAAGTGTTCCGCCTGGTTCGTTCAGCAAACTATGAAACGAGCTGGGCTTCGTGTATTTAAGGTCCGCAAGGCATCGAACCGGTGTGATCAACAAAACACGGCGGCCAAATCTCACGCAAGGAAACTGTATCGAGAGTGGTTAACGAAACCTATGTGTGTGGTTATGGACCTATACCTACATCAAGGCAGACGCAAAGCAGATACCGGGGCTGGAGTTCTACGTTGCCAAATCACGGTTTGATGTTCCGGAAGACATAAAGAAGAAGAAAGTGGACAAATTCGCCAAAAAATACTTGCTCTGGCAGGCCATATGGCAGGCCAATGCGGTAAACTGAGTAAGCCGTACATCACAACGGGTACCATCAACAGCGTAATTTACCATAATTTCCCTTTCTGCGGTCCCACGGGGCGAGACCTGACGTCATGCCATTACGCGCGATCGATGTTGGATTGGTACAGAGACTATAACGTTGTTTTTGTACCAAAAATCGCCAACCCCCAAATTCACCAGAGATTCGTCCGGTGGAAAGATTTTGGGCCATAATGAAGGCCAAAGCTCGAAAATCGTCAAAGGTGTTTAAGAACGAGCTGGAGTTGAAGAAAGAATGGATGAAAGTGACCAAAAAGGTCGACTCCACCATTACACAAAATGTAATGAGGGGTCTTAAAGGAAAGGTGTGGGCTTTCAGCGGGGAAAGGAAATTGAATAAAGTAATCAAGTCAAAACATAATCCATATGTATTAGTTCATTCCCTGAAAGTTTAATGAAAGTCCAAAAAAAAAAAAATTTTTGGCGAACACTTTTGTATGGTGCATTTTTTTCGAGTTCTTACCACTTGTCCAGTACGTCGTGGGACTAGATCTGCATCACCAACTTGCGCTCTTTAAAAGTAGAAACACCAGGATAACCATCCCTCGATCATGAAAGAGTCTGGATGTGGACCGGGAGGATCCCGAAAAAGGATTTCAGACACTTGAGAAGTGATAAGTGCTCTCAAAAACCTGGAGAAAAACAGGTAATTGCTATCTTTTTTTACCCAACATTGAAGTAAGATTTATTTTTCATATTAAGAACGGTAGATGGTCCTTTCCAATGGTACTTCAAGCTAAACTTTCTAACACAAGGTAAGCAATCAAATAACCACTACAAAATGTACTAAATATCCATTTAAAAACATACAATGGGGAAAGGGAGGGATCATCAGGGCACCCAAGTGAATCGATTTGGACAGGGAGCATGGGACTGCCTCTAACATTTTATGTAACCAGGGCCGGTTCTTTGACTTCATCTATTGGGTTTATTCAATTAAGGGCTCGAATCTAGTGCAGTGAGTGTGAACTTGCTTTTGGGAGGAGATTCTCTTCCCTATATTCGCGGGTTTCGCGTAGGTGTTTGCTTACGGGCCCGTTCAAACGTTTCTGGTCCTTCATACAGGAGCTTGATGATCACAAACAACCATTTAATCCTGATCAAATCGTTTTTCAGATTATTCCACTGCTATGAAAAGTTACCTTGCTGCAATATATGGTAGTATTTCATCATCATCATCAGCATCATCATTATCATCATCATCTTCATCATCATCATCAATCATGAGGAAATTTTCTCAAAAAACGAAGAAAAAAAATCCATTGGGGTTTGCAAGGACAACTGGCAATTCTGTTTTTTTTAATTTATTTTTGATTCATATATCCATAAACTCGCGTGAAGTTTAAAAAAATCTGAGACCCTTCGATCCAAACCGGTAGGTCCCCAACAGACAAATCGGACTTTTTCTAAATAATGGGTGAACAATTGGCAATTTGGCTTTTACAGTTATACCTAGTGCTATGTAAGCATATTATATTGCAAAGAAATTTTTAGTATTCATATGTGCAGACAAGCACCCACTAAACAACAGTGTTTTTATGGAAGAAACTTGTCTGCACTTCCTTGATTATTGATTTGCTATCACTTGATTAAGATATTGAAAACAACAACTTCATTGAAAATTCTAAATTCGATTTCCAGAATACCGTCAAATAAGGTATCTTCGATTATGCGGGTAGCTTAGATAGTACAGAAGGCAATAAATGCTTTGATTTAATGCATTTTTATATTTTATTAGCTGAACCGTGTGAAAATTTTATAGAACTGGCGCGTTTATGCTTGTTTTGCGGAATAAGTTTTGTTAAAATATTTTCGTTTGCTAATGTGTGACTTCGATTATAGAGTTTTATTTTAATGTAGAACTACGTTTCTCTTTTCTATACCGAGTGTCATCTCAATTTTTTTAAAATTAAAGCGTTACGCTTAAGTGAAAGGTCTTCGAACGCTTTTCACTCTCGTTCAACTGAACACAATGACTATAGTCATAAACCATTTGATCAGGAAAACATAAAAAATGTTGGCATTGTAATTACAACTAAGTGCTATTAGTATAAGAAGTTCAAGTGTCAACTTAAAAACGACCTACTTTTGCTCTCAAACAAATCCCCATTTGAACAGGTTGAACAGGTTGTTTCCCTATCCGAGTCCTCAGTTTTCGACACGAGTTCTTAGCGGGTGGTTCTTAGCGGACAGGGCTTAGTCCACCCGCCACAGTCCGCCCGGTTGTAGTATGGGAGACAGAGTCTTGCACGGCTGGCTAATCGGACAGTTACCGCTTCCCATATCTACCCAATGCAATGATAGAATTTTGTGCCACTAAAAGTTTGCTATTCGTTCTTTATGACAAAAAAATCAGTTCGTCTCTCGTGCTATATACAAGCGTTGAATATTGGGCTATGCTATGAGGATCATGGAAATGCAGTACGAAGCAAAATTCATAAAAAAAGGACGGGTCCAAAGCTAAATTATAGATCTATTTAATTAACTTTTTACCCAACCATAAGTGGAATTTGATTTTACTATTATTATCATAAACCACCGCGGTCCTACGTGAACATTGCATTTATATCCCTGATATAACCCAACACTTGTTTTTGATTCTGTTTTTGTTTTTTAATTTTGTTTACGTACCTGTGTTACAAAAATTTCTCGAACTTAACAATGCCGTTCTTAGAATGAAATTTCTTCACTTTTTTTCAATAGTTCCTACACAGAAAGTAAAAGTGCTGGATATCCTATCATTTTAGCTGACTACGCTAGTTTTTAAAACTATAATGGCCATCCGTATAAACTACTGCATTTTCGTGAAAACAACCTTACATTTTGATTTTTGGGTCTGAAACCATCATAAGGACCTTTTCAAACCATGAAAACCCCTGCATACAAATATTCACGCAGATCGGTTCAGTTTCCGAGTCTATAAGGGACAAACAGACAGAAATTCATTTTTAAATATATAGAACCCCAACAATGCCAAATGTGGTTTCATTTGCTTGATGATTTCTCATGCTATACAGACATTTGTGTTTCATTTGCATGGGATGTCTCCGCCGTCCCCTTCAAGAGGAAGAGGGGTGAATTGTTTAATTGGCTCTTGAGTTATGAAAACAAATGTTTATTTTGTATGGGAGTCTCTCCGTTCAGAGGGCGGAGGGGTCCAACAAACCAACCTAGAAATATTTATCACCTTCAAAAACCTTCACCTGTCATATTCGGTTCCATATGCTTGCTAAATTCTCAAGTTATGCAGAAGTGCGTTTGTGTTTTATTTGAAGAACCTTCTCCGGTCTCAAAAACCCTCCATACAAAATTTCACGTCAATCTGTTTTGTAGTTTTCAAGTCTTTAAGGTTCAAACATACAGACCGCCCGAAATCCATTTTTATATGTATAGATAGATAAGATTTCGATCAAACATATGTGTATCATCACATAGCTAGAGATAGAACTTTACACCTATTGGGTCATACTTTAATAGTTATGTTTTGTATCCTCCGTGCGTGGAGTAACGATTATGATGTAGAAGGAAGTGTTCGCTCATCACAATAAGGCACCAAGAGTGGACATTAATGTTTTGCTAGAATGAAAGATATGAAGAGAAAGTGTTGAAAGTTCCGTCAGTGTACGGCAGGTTGGAAATAGAACAGATTTTTTTGAAAATTGCGCGGAAGGGCATGCGTACAGTGGTATCGAACCAAAGACGTCATCTTTTGCCTAACATCCCACTGCGGGGTGGGTCGAGGCACGGACAAGTCCGCGACCTCTCTCCGAGGTCTCTACGTTAGAGATGACGAGAAAAACTTGAGTAATCTCAGACGTTGCGAATCAAAACAACCCCAAAAAGGAGAGAGTTACTCTCCCATGTGCGCATCAAAAACAGAGTGCACACAATATATCGCTAGAGTAGAACTATCACAAAGCCATCAGTGGTACATGAGCGCCTTTCAAACGTCATATTTTGCCTGTTGAGGTGGCGGACTTGTCTGTGCCTTGACCTACCCCGCAGTGGGTTGTTAGGCAATTATGACGTCTTTGGTTCGAGTACCACTGTACACATGCCCTTTCGCTCAATTTTCAAAAACATCTGTTCTATTTCCAACCTGCCGTACGCTGACGGAACTTTCAACACTTTCTCTTCATATCTTTCATTGTAGCAAAAACATTAATGTGCACTCTTGGTGCCTCATGGTAATGAGCGAACATCTCCTTCTACACCTATTGGGTGTTTTTAACACAATTTGGGGTGTCGATGTATTGCTGCGAACTGATTTGTCATAGGGTACAGCGCATTATCGTTTATTTCAGTTGTCTATTGTTCGGTGGCGCGAGTGATCGAGTTAGTGGCTTGAACAGCATCCTTACTGTTGGTATAATGCAGTTCAAATTGACTCTCAAGCGTTGATATAAATTACCTTGAATTTCTAATAAATAGAAACCATCACATTTTGTGACCAGCCCCAATAGCATCGTTACTGTCAGTTTAAATCGGTTAATATCGATTTATTTAAAGTAATCTTGTTTTGCCAACGAAAAACCACAGTCACACCTTGTGAGTGGCCCCAATAGCATCTTAGCTTTTGGTATAGATAGGTTTAAATCGGAAATCTGTAGGAATATCAAAATATTTTACTAGGCGGCGCCGTTAACGTTTGCATTACGAAAATTGACTTTTTTCGGATGTTGATAAAACAAAAAGCTAAAACAGATAATTGGTTTTGATAAATTTCCCATGGAAGGTAATTATTTAAGCTTACTTGCTAAAAAATTCTACGCCCTTGCGAGCGGCCTTCTGGCAGTTTACCGGAACATTCGCCATGGCGGACGAAAACATGCGTGTAGCCATGTTTTTGAGTTCTTTCTTCGTTTTATTTATCAATTCCTCCTCAGTTTTTGCGACAAAAATGTTGTAGTAGATCTTACGCTTCAGGTTGGCCCAGAAATTCTCGATGGTACGCTGCTGGGGGTGTTACCACATCGATATTCAGTCACTCCATCTCCTCCAACGATCGTTTCGAGTAATGGGCCACGCCAGATCCGGCCAGAATACCGTGTCTTCACCCTTATGGTATTTCTTGATGACCGACGCAACTTCTGGCAGGCATTTCGTACTATAAATTTCCCCGTTCACAGTGAGTCCGGAGCGAAAGGAGAGAGGCTTTGATATCCCCTTTTCGCTGATTGTAAGTCACAGCAGCACCTTCTTGGGAACTTGGTGAGTGAAGTGAACGGACCTCATTTCCTTCGTGGGGGAGTAAAATACGAAGTGCCCTGCCAGTCGTTGCCATCCAGGGTGAGATAGGTCTCGTCGTCAATCACCACCGCCACGTCGCGATTTACCGGGAAAATCGAGTTGACCGTCTTATTCAGCCGCTGCCTGCAGCTCCGAAACCAGTGGACGCGACTTCCGCTTCCGGACATGTATGTTCATGTTCGCCAGCTACATTTTCACTATTTGGCCGGGTGTATCGACCTCCCGTCCAAGCGCACGCAGCGATGTAGCCTCTTTTCCCTCTGTCTTCCTCTTCAGCATGTTTTGGAGCTTCTTGTCGCTCTGTGTTATTGCCTTAGCTTGGGAGTTTTTACCGAAGTTTTTACACATTGAGGATGTATGGTAATTCCAAGCATTATCTGTTGGTTCTCTGTGTTATTACAGCTGATCTGGCAATAATGACGTAGCGACCTCAGGTGGCTAATCAGGCTTATGCTCATGCTCAATGGATGTTTTGAACAAAACTTGTGTATGTACCTTCCGGAAGGTAGCTCTTTCCCAATAACGCACAATAAAATTTGAACATGCGATGCATGCTTTCACGTTCCAATTGGTCAATATTGGAGATTTGTGCAACCATGACATCTGTCCGGTAGCTAAAGTTGTTTCATTTACGCATCACGGTCACACCAAAACGTCATGCAGTGAACTACTATTACTTACAGAAAACAAACTGACACAATGGAACAATTTCTTCTACTGCGGGGGTAGATCCCCAAGTAACAATTCAAATGCAAATTGGTTTTATGCATGTTTTATGGTAGTTTAATCAATGCATTATAGAGTTTATTTGGTTTTATCAGGGCATTTTCCAAGTTAAGGTGGTTTTATTTGACAAACAGTTATTAAGAGTGATTAAAAAACACTTTAAGAAACCTCCATAAAATTATATCATTTATAAGTGTAATCCACCTTATAAGTAATTTTATAAGATACTTGATCCCCCTTTCAAGACATCGTTTCGCAACTTTCATAAAACCTGATGAAAGCTTTGAAAAAGTTTTATGACATTCCTATTCAAGATAAATGTATCTTGGAAATGCTGCCATAAAACGCTCTTAGAATCATTTGATTTTAAATAAGAGCACATACTCTTGAGAAAAAAACATTATGTGAAAAATAAACAAACTGTCACAATGGCGTCCATAGGTGGAAAAAATTAAAAGCTAGTCGATCGTTACGTTAATGTTAAAGTCCCCGAGTCGTGCATTTACATTCTCAACTTAACAATATTTATACTCATTGCAAGTAAAAACTGGTACATCATCTTAGCGATAAGCGATTTTTCTCATGTTGTATAAGTTAAATCTAAATTCAGAAGTAATGCGTTGGGATCGCTCAGTGATCCATTACACAGTGCACTTCTTCCGACGTTATGTTTAGCGTATAGCTCAAGAGAAAAATCATTTTTCAATCAACTGATGTTTCAGCTGTCGACGCAATATTATGACCCATTCTTCTTCCTAAAGCCATTGGTAGCATATTCATGTTAGAGTTTCGTTTTTTTTTTTGTTCTTATCGACTTATGCTTAAGAGTCAAAACAATAAACTAAAAGTGCGAATGATGAAAGCACTTCTTGACATTGATTTTATGGCTATCTTACGAGAGACTTGTTTACCTTGAACAATTCAAACAAGTTTTATGCAAGCGTAACTTATCTTTTACAGAACAAATAAAGATAAACTTGTCGAGCTCCTTAAAAAATCTTTTTTGTCTTGATTATCGAGATTTTCAGCCTCGGGCTTGTTCATCTCCCGTTATAGTCATTCAAACATCACTTTTTTGGGCATTTTCGTAACTTCTCCGGGGGTGAGATTCGAGCTCGTAACTTTGGCGTGAGAGGTATGGATGTTATCCAATACGCCGAGGTCACCCCAGTCTTGTTAGTCTTGTGCCAGAATTATAAGTTTTATTTGCGCTTTATGGTGGTTTCAGATAAAACCATTGAAATAATAGCGAGCGTGGCTATTCTGGATTCCCTCGGAATGTTTACTATTTACATATGTATGCAACAAAACTCTCGTTTTTACAATGCTACGAACAATATTTGGTGTTGAAATAACATTTTGAAACTTAAAACAGATTGTAGACACAATTTATTCAAGATCTAACCATTTATTAGCTCTGTCACCTTATTGTTTAATTTTAAAGTATTTTTTATTTGTTAAATAAATCAATGTTCTAGCCATAAATCCGTGGTGCATTAAAATTTTCGAACTTTTATGTTAGAAAACATCAATAAACTGAACGTCGCATGAAAAAATCATTAATTGGTGGCATAAAACTCATGCATTTATGGTCAATTTTACAATTTATTTACATACATATCCACATTGGAAAAGTAACGTCATATGTTTATCGATATTTTTTGTTTTCCTTAGCTTCCACTCGACTATAAACAAAAATAAAGTTCTCATTAAGCAGAACGAAACCAAAAATGGAATCTTCGAAACATATTTGTCACGGGCTGGAAGTGTTCTTAAAGAGAAAAATCATAGTTAAAAGTTCAAAAAAATCGAAATAAAAACACTGTAGCAACACATTTCACGCAATTTCATTGTGTGTGTGAACGTTTTGACTTACGGTTTGCTGTCCCAAAAGCATTGTATTGAAAATGGAGTCGAAAGTACAACAAGCGCGTGAAAACATTTTGCACAAAAGTGTGAAAAATCCGTCTATGTCACATCATGGCATAGCAAAATCACTCGGAGTCCCTCATTCAATAGTAAGTAACATTTTGAGACGCCTCCGGGATGATTCTCGATCGGAAACCAGGATCTGGCGGCAAGTGGAACGACAACTTCAAATTCAAGCGGAATGCAGTGCTTCGGCTGATTAAGCGAAACCCGAACCTATCCATTTGAGATGTGGCAAAAAAGGTCAAACCATCGTATTCTTTCGTTCAAAAAGTGAAGAAAGCGGGAGGATATAGGTTGTTGTCCGCTCACGGACACTTGAGTATGTGAATGGCGAACCTTGGCTCGAAGGATCCCAACTGATTGGCCAGCTTCTCCCTGGTGAGAAGTTCCACGGGAACAGGAACAAAGCGACAGCGACAGCAACGAGAAAACTCAACTCTTGGAGCCTTGAAAAAGGCTATTTGTTCCGGCTTTGGAGGAAGAAATGAACACGGTTGGATAATCTTCCAAATATGACTTTATTTTTGATGTTAGCGGTATAACAAACCAAAAAATACTGATCCAACGAACTTATTTTTTTTTTTTTTGGGACTTTAACTTGGTGGTCATTCGTCCCATGATTCTACGAACGATATGCAGCTCCTTTATATAGTTGTCTTCTCACTTCCTTATGCACGCTGATTGGTTCACGCTATGGAGGGGCAATCAGAAGGTAGGACGTCATTCGTGATGATCACGCTCAATGCTGCTGATATTGTCGTGCTCAAGCGCCTGTGGCGTAGCCAGGAAGGGTCAAAGCTTGCTTTTGGTAGGGTTTTAGTGGCACAACACATATAATATTTCGGGAGACCGATTACCCGCGGTCGACTCGGGGTTAGTAAGTGTCGTAAAGACCAAGGATGTGGTAACAAAAAACAACAAATAATACATTATGTTCGCATTGTGCGTAAACAGTTGTTTAAGGTAATTAAAATCCAAAATAGGAACGAGAAGTAGGACACCAGTTCGACAACAAGAGCGCGTAAGCTGTACGACAAATTGTTGACAAAATTTGACTGCGCGGATATGGATGATGAAACAAACGTCAAGGCAGACTTCAAATAGTTTCCTGGTCTTTAGTTCCGTATTACAACGTGGTAAGGTTGACGATCATTTAAAGGCCAAATAGTTGTCGAAGTTCTCTAAGTTCTCTACAAGTACAATTAACCAACAAGTTTACGTCAAATAGTGTCTGCATAAAACGGCTACCTCTATTCATCCAAAAACACATGTTTTGGTCTGATTTAGCGTCTTGCCATTATGGTAGAGACAGCTCAGGAGTGGTATGGAGGAAACAACGTCAATATTGTACGAAATTACTGTAATTCTCCGAATATCCCAGAACTTCGTCCAATTGAAAGATATTGGGTCATTGTGAAGCGCAACCTGCTGAAATTGAAAGCAGAGGCAAATAATGAGAAAGAATCTGCAAAAAAATGAGGTGACTGAGGACACTGTGCAGAACTTAATGCTTGGAATGAAGCGTAAAGTTAGAACATACGGATAAAATGAGTCCGAATAGTAATATTCTGATATAAATGAGTTATAAATTAGCCCTCTATTACGATGATTTTTTTCGGATTTGCGAGCTTTTCTTTGGCTAGATTTTGCTGTGCGCATACCTATGGTCCGGCACTTGAATACGATCGACAACCACTGCAGTGCTCTGTTCCATAGGGGGTTTCCCGTATTATTTTGTTATGCTCTGTTCCGGACAGTACAGACAGTGGTGGTTGTTTGGTAGAAAATGGAGCGGCTTAAAAAAATAGCTGTGATAAATGGTCCACTTTCGGTCTTGAACGAGGAGATCTGCTAAGGGAGAGGCGCAAGGGAAACGCTGTTTCCGGACTGATGTGAGATAGGTGCTGGGAGAAATTGAGAATGTTGCATGCATAAATTGTTATATTATTGGTTTTTTCGCGGGGTGAAAAATGCCGAAATACGATAAAAGATGGTGTATTTGTCGTTGTAAATACGAGCAAATTTCTTTAAATTCCATTACAAAAACTTATCCTCTGACTGATAGGCCTATTTCGTCTGCGACTAACAGATATCTTCAGAGACGAAGGCTCGCCTTTGATATGAGGAGATTCAAATTTAATTTGTATATGGTTCTCCAATGTTTCTAAAGGCACAAACATATACCCACTGATCAAACATCGCGACAAACCTCAAGGTTTCACAATAAATCTTCACACGACGCAACTGGGAGTCGGCATTCGGTCCCACTTGGGATGTAATAAAGATGAAGTAAATTTGGACGTCCAGGCGCCCGGGGGCACCGCCAAATAGGAGTTAATTTTCATTTGATTACGATGTCGTAAAATATGTTTTCATGTAACAGTAAATATCCTCTTAGTCAACATCCGAGTGCCACGCGAACGCTGGGTGATATACGGCTGGTCTCGGATGTGTCTTCTTTCTCCTTTTCTATTCTCCAACCACCGAGCTGAAGGACGTACATTTTGCTACAATGGTGTTGCTGTTGGTCTTATGTCCAGCTTGTGCCGCCCAAAATCTCCCGGGGATGAC
>JASCZW010013750.1:0-24691 GCA_034211315.2 Aedes japonicus | reverse complement strand
TTTCGAACAAAGGTGAAACAAAAAACGAACCGCGTTCTCAAAGATTGCAGGAAGTTCAAGAAGTTCCTTGAAGTTCTGAAAACAAATTTGATGATTTTAAATAACATTTTGTCAAATACAGCCAAAAAACTTGATAAGGAAGTTTTCTGAATTTCTCCAGGAACTTTTATGACACGCGAAATGAAATTAAATGAAAAAAAATAATTAATTTGAAGTTTATCGAATCGTTCTGGGAGAACTATAACAGAGTTTATAAGAACTTTGAGAAGCCTTTTGCGGGAACTCATTAAGAGTTTTATGAAATTTCTTAGAACTCTTGGGAAATTATTTAAGAGTTCTTTGGCAACTTTTGAGTGGAAACATGTTATTTGAAAACTATCGGGAAGTATTGTGAACCAATAATTGTGAAAACAGTTTGGACTTTGGTGGATTATTTGGGAAATCTAGTGGAGTTTGTGATATGCAGTATTACATTTTGTGAGAATAGTTTGGTGTAACTCTTAAAGATTTCCATGAAAACTTTAAAGAGTTTTGTGAAACCTTAGGGATCTCTAGAAAAGTTTTGTGAAAACTCTTGAATACGTTTGCGCAAAACCTGGAGAGTTCACTAATTAAAAATGTGGGAACTCATGCAGAGTTTTACGGAACAATTTCGAAGTTTTGTGGAAACTCGTGAAGTGTTTTGTAAGAACTCTTGATGAGCTCTTTGGGTACTCTAGATGCGCTCTTGAAAGATTCTATGGAATCTGTCGATGGGTTCTTTGAGATTTCTTTCTTAATAAAAATTATGGAAACTCTTGAAAAGTTTTACCGAAACTCTTATTGAGTTTTGAGAAAACACTCGCAAAATTCTTTGGAAATTATTGTGGAAAATTTCGAGAACTGAAATTTATTTTAGAGTTGTGTGGGAACTCATGAAGTGTTTTGTAAGAACACTTCGGGAACTCTTGTGTAGCTCCTCGAAATTCCCTTGAAGAACTTTGTCGACACGCTTGAAAAGTTCTATAGAATCCGTTCAAAGGTTCATTGCGATCTCTTTAAAAATATTTCTGGAAGTCACTTTTCCAGAGTTTCTAGAATTTGCCTTCAGATTTTATTGTGCGGAAACTCTTAAAGGTTTTTGTGGAAACACTCGAAAAATTCTTTGGACATTATTGTATAAGATTTCGGAAGCTCATGTAGAGTGTTCTGATATTTATTTTAGAGTTATTTGAGAACTCGTGAAGAGTAAGTGTAAGAACTCTTTAGTAACTCTTTGAACACCTCTTGAAGAACTTCGCAGAAACTCTTGTAAAGTTCTATGGAATCTATTGAAATGTTCTAGGAATTTCTTAAAAATAATCTGGATACTCTGGAACAGTTTTGCTCCCAAAGAGTTATTGTACACAAAAAAATCTTTGGAAAGTGTAGTAGAATATTTCGGAAACTCATGTAGATTTGTTTGACATTTATTGTAGATTTTTGAGAAAATTCATTAAGTATTTTGTAAGAACTCTTTATGCACTCATGACTAGCTCCTTGAAGACGTCTTGAAGAACGCCGAAAATCATGATTTTTTTTCTAGACAGTCTAGAAAAGTTCTTTAAGATCTCTTTTTTGGAGTTTTTTAGATGTCTTCAAATTTTTATCATATTCGTTCATGAAGGGTTTTCTAACAAATATTTTCGAGTCTAATGGAATCTTTGGAAAGTTTTGAGGAAAATGGTGAAGAATTCGGTGGATTCTCTCATATTTCTCTTCTGCGTGGAAAGGTTTGAGAAGTTCTCTGGAGACTTTGTAAGAAATTTCGAGAATTTTGTTGAAATTCATGTAGTGCATGAGAAACTACTGTAGAGTTGATCTGTTGGAAAAGTTTTTGATAACTCGTTGCTTGGGAATCCTGGTGGAGAGCATTGCACTAACATTTATTGGAAATAACTGCAAAAAAAAAAATAGTTCGTGCAGAGTATTGCCAGAATTGTTGTGGAGCTTTGGGAGAACTGATGACGAATTTTGTAAGATCTCTTAAGAGTTCTTTGGGATCTCTAAGGTGCTCTTTGGAAATTTCAAAAAGTTTCTTAAATCTCGTGGAGCAAAGAAGATATTGGAAAGTTCTTTGAGATCTCATGGGGAACTCTTTGCAAATTCCTAAAAGTTTCTTAAATCTTTTGGAAAAAAGAAACTATTGAAAGGGTCTTAGAGATATCCTGCAGTTCTCTTTGCAATTTCCTAAAAGTTTCTTAAAATAATCTCTTGGAAAAAAGAAACTATTGAATAGCTCTTTGAGATTTCTTCAAGATTTCGGTCTTCTCTTTAATAGTTCTTAGGGATCTTTTCACGAGTTTTCTGGAAATTATTGATGAGTTTTTGAAAACATTGAACATTTTTGTATGTTAGTCTTGAATAGTTTGGTGGAATTTCTTGTATCTCTTTTCAACTTTGTTAAAACGATTGTAATTTTTGTCTCATGGATCTTAGTGCATATGGATTAATCTTTTTAAACTAATGAATAATTTTGTATGTATTATTATAGGGTGATTTTTTGCTCGGTAACTATTGTAGAATTTTGTAAGAATTAGTGTAGCTTTGTTGGAACTCCTGAAGAGTTTTGTATGAGCTTCTTATGATCTCTTCGGGATCTCATCACACTTGAAAAGTCGTTTGCAAACTATGGTGGAATGCATTGCTCTAAAGTTCATTGAAAACTAGAGAAGGATTGTGTAGAGTTTTGCTAGAATTATTGTGGAGCTTTGGGAGAACTGCTTCAGAGTTTTGTGAAAACACTTAAGAGCTGGAGGCGATCCCGGCGTAGAGGTTAGCAACCATACCTTTCACGCTAAAGTCACGAGTTTGAATCTCACCCACGGACAAGTTACGAAAATACACAAAAGATATTTGAGTGACTACGACGGGAGATGAATCAGCCCTGCGCTGGAAATCTCGATAATCAAGCAACAATCTAAACTAACTTTTAAGAGCTCTTTGGGATTTCTGTGATAGCTCTTCGGAAAGACTTTTGTGGAGTCTCTTGGAAAAAGTCTGTAGAAATTATTCAAAAGTTGTTTCGGATCTCTACACTAATTCTTAGAGATCTCTTTTAAAAGTTTTTTGGCAATTATTTGTTGGTTATTGAATTGAATTGGTATTAAAAGCATTTTTGTATTAATTTCTTGAAGATTTTTGTGGGATTTCTTATATTTGCCGCTTTGTTAAAACATTTTTAATTGTTTTTTTTAATGAGAAATTTAAGTTCTGTCGGAACTCATGAAGAGTTTTGTTTGTTATATTATATAGTAGAACTTCCGTAAAGATTTTTGTAACTATTGTAGGTTTTTGTAAAAATCAATTGAACACAAATGTTTTTTTTTTTTTTTTTGCACGAGATATATGTTCCACTTTTAGTATAGAACCGTGTAAAAAAGACTAAATAGAGTTGATAAATTCACATGCTTAAACATATGATATTGCTTCGATTTTGTTTGTATGCGTTACCTTCTCATGCAATGGTCAAAACACAGTTTTTAAAATTTTGAGTATTTGCACCAATCATTGTGAATTTTTCGAAAAATTGGCATATCATCACTTTTTACCCAAAACGTAAAATGTGATTCGAATCAGGTCGATAAGCTGTTCCGTTCAGGAGTTATCGCCAAAAACAAACCGTGTAAAAAAAAACCGTAGTGTAGTTTTGTAGATATGTACTCATTAATGATCTCTTCGGTATCTCTTGAAGAATACAATGGAAACAATTGAAATGTCGTTTGTAAAATTTCTTTTGGACAGCAAAGCACTAATTTTTATTGGGAACTACTATAAAAAAATGAACACTTTTGTAGAATTTTGCGAGAATGATTGTGGAGCATTGAAATAACTCATGGAGAGATTGGTAAGAGCTCTTCATAGCTCTTTGAAAATTCTTAAGTTTGTTAGGATCTCTTAGAAATAATCTGTAAAAAATATGGATATGTTCTTTGGAATCTCTTCAAGAGTTTTCTGGCCATTACTTTAGAAGTTTGTGGAAAGCTTTGAAAACATGTTTTTGTTTATATTTTTTAAGATTGTTGTGGATTTTCTTATACCTTTCTTCTTTGTGGAAACATCAGATTTTTTAAAGTGATTTTTTTGAGAAATTTGGAGAATACTTTTGGAACTTACGAAAACTTTTGTCGGTACTATTGTAGAGTGCAACTGTTTGAATGGTTTTAGAAAACTTTTATATATTTTTGTGAGAATTATTGTAGTTTTGGAGGAACTGATGGAGAGTTTAGCATGAACTCTTAATGATCTCCACGGGAGCTTTTGAAGAGTGCAATGGAAGCACTTTAAAAATCGTATGGAAACTCTGGCAGAGTTCATTGCTCTGCAGTTCATTGAGAGCAACCATAAAAAAAATTATAACTTGGGTAGAGTTTTGCGAGAATTATTGTGAAGCTTTAGGAAAACTCATCAAGCGTTTTTTACGAACTCGTTAACGCGTTTTGGGAGCACTTTAAGAGGTCTTTGGAAATTCTTTAAACTTAGAATTAAGAACTTGGAATCTCTTTGAAAAATTCTGCAGAAACTATTGAACAATTGTTTAGGGTCGCTTCAAGTATTCTTTGGGATCTCTGCAAAAGTTTTTAGAGATCTGTTTAAAAGTTTTCTATTCTAAACTAATCTAATCTAATATAATATAAATTCATAGAGATCTGTTTAAAAGTTTTCTGGCTTTTTTTAGTTTTTTTGAAGCCTTCGGCATTTTTTTTTCCTCAAGATTTTTGAGGAAATTTTTATATGCATCTTCTTTGTGGAAACATCTGAATAAATTTCTTGGAGAACTTTCTTAAAAGTTCTGAGAATGCTGTTGGAATTTATGAAGAATTTTTAATAGAATGTAATTGAAATGTTAAAAAACCAAAAAGGAGTTGAAAATTAGCAGAACCAGAACCTTTTCAATAAGTAATTAAACAAATAAACGTAACAAAAAACTTTTAAATAAAGAACTTATGTTGCACTTATCTTAAAGATGACATGTTCTTCTAAGAAATAAACGAAACAACACATTTTTGAAATCTTTACGGCAGTACAGAACTGTTATTTAGATTCGGTTAAGTAGCAACTGATAATCCAAAAACACACCAACACACCAAGGAAAGTTGTGGTTTACAGATAAGTTAGTTTTTAAAGTTGATGATCGTGACGGAGCTCAAAATTAACGTTTGTTTTAACTGGTGAACTGGACAGGTGAATCTTCCTCGAACCGCCAAAATTTACCTGAACATGACACTTGCCCAAGTAACATTGCCAAAATCATCCAGCTTTATTCTGTTTTATTAAAGTTTTATGAAAGCCACTAGAAATCAATTTGGTTTTAATATGGCAGCAAGAGGTGTCAATAGGTTTTACATTTTAGTCAGGTTTACGAGAACTTACACAGATTCTTTACAACGAACTTAAATCTTTGTCTTCTAAAATTCCTTTTACTCCTACCAAAGGTTTTATTGTGACTTTATGAACTCGTTAAATGGTGTTTTGAAATGCCGTTATAGGCCTCATTCAAATTATCTTATTATGGTCAGTTGAAAAAGCATTTTAAAAACCATTTTGCCTGCAGTAAATGCATGAAACGGCAAATTGGCATTGAGGAAGTCACCAAATGACCAAATTGTTTTATAGTATCCATTGCGAAGTTAAATTGGCTTTTTGGCAAAACTGTAATTTCTTTCAATCGCCATATTTAAAAATAAGAAATCATTGAAATGTGGAAATACACCAAATTTTAAATATAATGCATAACCTTATTGAATTCCATCAATATTCAGAAAATTTATGATTAATTTATCGAAAATATTAGTTTCAATTTTTTTAAATGTTAACTCGCATTATTTTCGAGGCGCATTTATTTTTGGCTCTTATCAAGCCAATAGTCATTATTAAAGTAAATGTGCATATGATTTGGAGCATGCTACGCTATAAAAAACTCAATTTGTGTTGGATATTTTGCTATCAAACAAAATCTCCCGCAACACTAGAACTTTTTTCTTTGATATTATTCACTTTTAAATGAATCAGAAGAGTAGAGAATCGAACAAAGCAGAACAACAGAAACCAACCACGATAGCACCGTGAAGTTTGACAGTTGTGCCCATTTGGCTTTATTCTGGTTTTGATGGCAGCCAATAGGTTTTATGAAGGTTCTCAAGTGGTCATAACATCTTTCACTAGAACATTTTCAAAATCTGTATGGTTTTCTAAAGGTTTTATTAATTTGTTTTCACAACCGTTTATAGAGTTTATTTGTACACATTTTGGCTTTAAAGATATATAAAGGAGGTGTTGGTGGACAAAATAGTTTCGAATGTAGTTTTATCAACAAAGCCGCGAGGAGTGCTATAAGGCTGAAATAAAACTAAAATTGTTACTTGGAGGGTCGGTCCAACGTAGATCCACCTGTTTCACGTTACGCGCAGAGTAACTGCTTATCCAAAAACTTCCAACCATCGCTGTAACTATTTCACAAGCAAATTTCCAGCTCGAAAATGAAGCAACCAAGGGCAAAAACCACCGAACAGCGGTCGACCCTCCTGTCGCATCTTCCTTTTTCACCTTTAACGTAGAAACTTTCCCATCTGCGACCACAGCGAGAAACAGATCTTCTTCCTCCGACGACGGCAACGTCTTCTGGTGAACCTCGAAAAACGTCGACCCCAAAGAGAGATACTCAAACAGAAAGACGCCCACTCGTTCCATCCCATTGCTAGGCTAATAGTTTCTTGGGCACAAAATATGCACACATTGTAGCAGTGAGCCAAACTTTGTCGTGCACTCAGCCACTCTCTTCTAAATGGTGTCAACTGGGTTCACGAGCTCTCTCGAGGAAAAAGGGGTTACATACCCTCTAGCGCCCGGATCTGGACGATGATGATGATGGTGGTCAACTCCCAGCTCTAAGAAAAGAGCCTAGTACCTTGTACTAGTAATTGTCTAAACGATATTGGCTGTTGATGAGATGAGAGAAGTAATTGTCGGTGTCGTCTTCGTACTTGTGCCTTCGGTCGGTGGATAATGTCATCATTATCGCCGTTCCATCGCTCGGGAAGATTGCCGGTTTCTTATTCTGGATTAACGGGAAGAAAATTTTCCACTCCGGTGAACAATTCCATACCTAGCCGGGGGAATTTCGACGGAGCAATTCGATGCTTATCAATATATTTACGAGC
The DNA here is from genome assembly GCA_034211315.2 of Aedes japonicus. Classification (NCBI taxonomy): domain Eukaryota; kingdom Metazoa; phylum Arthropoda; class Insecta; order Diptera; family Culicidae; genus Aedes; species Aedes japonicus. The sequence goes on along the minus strand of JASCZW010013750.1, from coordinate 17,513 downwards.
GAATGCCATCTCACTTAAGCCTTTATTACTTTTTCATCAAGTAATTTCTTTCATCCAATGGACCCGCATTCTAATGCTCGAAAAGCCCCACAATCAATCACAGAACAAAAGGGACCATTCCGAGGAGTAATCTTCAAATCAAATTCATTCCCATCTACCAACTCTCGGAGCAAGATTCTCCTCACCTTCCAAGGAGAAATGAAATGTAGCAACAGCGTCGGACGCTTAGAAGTTGAAGAATTAATCCCTCTGCTCCATTAGGGAAGTTCAGGGAAGGAGGTGAAAGGAGGCAGACATTAGAAAACGGTAAATCCTGTCTTTGTTTTTAACAAGCTTGTGCACTAGGCCAGCGGCAAAAAGCGAAGATGGCAACAATCATGATGAGGAGGAGGGGAGGGAAACCTTTCTAGGATTACTCAAACTTCAAGAAATTACAGCAATCGGAATGGAAGGCGGGCGAGGGTAGGAATTATAAGAAAATTGCTTTCCTCGGTTGCACACATATAGCGACACACCTTCCCTCCCGCACACCTGTGAACGGTGGCAGCTGCGGCAGACTGATTGTGGACCGTCGTGTGACGACTCGTGGGAATTCGGGAATGTAAAGCTAATTTCACCCGGGAACAACGTGCCGCCGCCGCCGCCGGGTGCTTTCGTAGTGGAAGTAATCCGCCCTTTGTTTCGTCCGATGTGTATTCAGCGTGAGGAAATTCTTTGTGTTAGAATTAGTTTTCCGGTCGGATGTTCGGGAGGAATTTGTCCCCCCAGAGGTATGTTTTTGGCCAATGATGGGTGATTTCTGGTTGAGTAATTCCATTCTCAATTTTCTGAAGAAGAAAGAATGGTTTATCTAACAGTTTCTGGATTAGATGTTGAATTGATTACTGACTCTAAGCAATCACTTGGAAACTATCCTGGAAATTGATTCTGGGAGAATTTCTTAAAACAAATTTTAAAGAGATTATTAACTTTGAACTTTGTGAACTTCAAGACGTTCCGGGACCAATATTGCATAGAAAAAATAATCATTCCAATACCCAGAAGATCCACCATACACAAGAAGATACCAACTCCACACCTATCGCCATATCCTGAAGAAAAACTTATCTGCAGACTCCGTCATTCATTCAAACATTTTCCAAACCAATAAAGCAGACACACACGCACCCACAATCCGATTAGAGCTCAAGTTTGGTTGAATTGCCACAGTAAAATCTCGAAGAAACCCGGTTAGAAGAGAAGCCATCCCGAATCACTCGGAGTTGGTAAAACTTTAATCACCGATTGCCACAGTCAGTAAGAAGGTGAATCCTTACTTCTTCAGCATGCTGCGATTAAATCCATTTCGTCTCGGAACCAACTCTGATAAGACCCCGCCACTGCTCCATCGCATCATGGCAGCAATCGAAGAGTGCTCCAGCAGCCCAGGCCACAGCTCTCAATCTTATTAAAATCTGCCGAGTTTTCCTTTGACCCGACGAAGAAGATAAAAGTATGTGGCAACTGTGCGAAGGAAGAAAAAGAAATCCTCTATTTACGTTTCAAGTCGTTTACCGAACTCACTTGGCGACGACCGTCGATTGCGAGAAGAAACTTGTTTCTGTCTGGCTTGTCTGCCACTCTGAAGTATGCGACAAGATTTGAGTTTCAGCTTGTTGGTTTCGCTTCATTCAAAATGTAACGTAAATTTAAATTTAACAAATTCTCACTTCTCCCCTCCGAAATGGGATATACGACCTTCGTAAAAAGCTGGCTGGATTCCTTTTGTAGAAATTATTGATTCCCATTGCTTTTATCATCGAACCAATACTACAACTACCTCCCTCCCTCCCTCCAACATTTTTCGAAAACGTAAAGGATGAATCTTCTCTTTCGACTGTGCTTTGAAAAGGTAGGGAAAAAATAATAAATGTAATACGGCGTCGCCGTTTTGTCGTCATCGGCAATAGAAATAAAAATTCTACCATCTCTTCAATATGTTCCTCCTTCCGAGCCGGAGGTTATGGCGCAAAGCGAAGCTCAACTATGGTGGAAGAGTTAAGAGAAGACGAAAAATATACGATGATTGAGGTTAGGATGCCGTGCATCTTTCTGCTGCTCGCTGAACAAATACACCCGCCCCCCTCCTCACCACCACACACACACAGACATAGAGACATATGTGAAAAGTGCAAACATCACCAACGGCTGGCACCAGACTTGGAACCTCGCGCGCTCAAACAGGGATTCTTTTCTTCCACCATTGTGCCGCTAGCTGACGAAGAAAAACGGAAGGATTTAAAGTGCTAACAGGTAACTTCCGGTCGGGTGCCACTCGGGAGCAGTTCTCTGGTGTGGATTTTCTACAGACTAGCAATTTCTGAGCGGTTGTGACTTGTTTGCGCTGATTCGCTGCATTACAGCTGAAGGAAGTAGGGTTGTTTGGGAATTGTTGATGAAATTCCGTTCTAAAATCTAAGATTTGGACTCAAGTGACTCAAAAACAATTTTTGTTGAACTCAGATTTGTAAAACTAGTTAACTTCTATTCTTGGTCTTAACATAATCTGAAGAATTGGTTCCTCCATTCCTACTCGAACTGTTTTAAAACTCTTAAAAAAAAGAAATGACAGTTCTACAATTAGTCGGGACAGTTCTACACCTTGTTATAACAGTTTTACACCTAGTCTGAACAAAGAATTGTTTCGAAATTGTTGATGAATTTTTGTTCTAAAATCGAAGATTTTGACAATCAAATGACTCAGGAAACACTTTTGCTTGAACTTGTAACTCAGATTTGTTTAGTATTCGAACAGTTCGAACAGTTTGAACTAAGCATTTAAGTCAGTTATCAGATATTATTTCTTGATAAAAAACACCAGTAAACTGCTCTTCTTTGTGGGTTGAAAACTTAACATAATCATAAAACTCATAAAAAAAGAATTGACAGTTCTACACTTAGTCGGGACAGTTCTACACCTTGTTATAACAGTTTTACACCTAGTCTGAACAAAGAATTGTTTCGAAATTTTTGATGAATTTCAATTCCAAAATCGAAGGTTTGGACTCAAATGACTTAAAAAACACTTTTTCTTGGACTTGTCACTCAGATTTTATTAGTATTCGAACAGTTCGAACAGTTTGAACTAAGCATTTAAGTCAGTTATCAGATATTATGTAAAAAAAAAACAACTAAACTGCTCTTCTTAATGGGCTGAAAACTTCACATAATCAGATAAATTGGTTATCAACTCCATTCCTACTAGAACTGTGTTTTAAAGCTCTTTAAAAAAATAGGTAACAGTTCTACACCTAGTCAGGATTGTTCTACGCCTAGTAATAACAGTTCTACACCTAGTCTGAACCAAGGATTGTTTGGAAATTGTTGATGAATTTCTGTTCCAAAATCGAAGATTTGAACAATGAAATGACCCAAGAAACACTTTTTCTTGAACTTGTTACTCAGATTTGATTAGTAGTCGAAAAGTTCGAACAGTTTGAACTAAGCATTTAAGTCAGTTATCAGATATTATGTTTCGAAAAAAGAAACTTGTAAACTGCTCTTCTTTGTGGGCTGAAAACTTAACATAATCTGAAGAAATGCTTATCAACTCCATTCCTACTCGAACTGTGTTTTAAAACTCTTGAAAAAAATGATTTGACAGTTCTACACCTAGTCAGGATTGTTTACGCCTAGTGTAATAGTTCTACACCTAGTCTGGACAAAATAAAGAGTAAACGTTCTTGAATATGAAAAAATCAACCCGCCTTTCGCAAATTTCAACAACTCCACACCTAGCTGGATCAAATAAATTTGTTTTCCCGATTCCAGAAATTATGTTTGTAAAAGACTTTACCAAACTACTGTAATTTTGGGCTGATAAAGTAACATAATCCGCAGAAGAGGTAAACAACTCTTTTCCTAGCCGGATCAAATAGATTTGTCAGCTGAAAAAAACAAATAAAATGGTCAAAAAACAATCATCTAAAAAAACGCAAAACTCAGAAGTCTAGCTCAGGATCCTTAGGCCATTCAACGCTGAAGTGGACCATTCTACAACTGAGTTTACTGTGGTATACTTTGATAAGAGAACATAATGATGATTCTGCGTGGCATGGATATGTGAAGGTTTAAAGCTTATTTTAACGAAAAGAGAATAATGAACAATTCCACACCTATCGTTAAAAAATTAAGAGTAAAATGTTTAACAGTTTGCAAAGAAAAAATCTGTTTAGGTTCTTTCTGACACCACCAACTCCACACCTAGTCCGGACCGAAGTAGTTTTTTTTGCTGACTACAACTGGACTAGTCTGGACAAAATAAAAAGTTAAGGTAAAACTGAGGGAGTCCTTTTTCCATATGATTTATAGGTTTGGTTCATTATCAGTTCAAACTTTTTTTTAACAAAAATTACCAACAATACAAAACAAACAACGCTCAAATTGCTAACCAATGGATGCTCCAGTGGAACAAACGATTCGTGAAAATTTCACGCCTGAGGTCCTAAAAGAATTTGAGGTTTGTGCTCAGAAAACTTCGAAGTGATGGGGACTTGGTCCCGTATGTCCTTTAAGTTGTTCAGATCGATTGAGTTATTGTGCAAATTATAGCAACTCCACACCTAGCCGGATCAAATAGATTTGTTAGCTGAAAAAACACAGCTAAAATGGTCACGTATTGGAGAGGAACAACTATCATCTTAAAAAAGCTCAATAATCGGAAGTCTTGCTTAGGATCCTCTGAGGCCATTCAACGTTGAAGTGAACCATTCTACAACTGAGTTAACTTTTGTGTACTTTGATAAAAGAATACGATGATTATTCTGCGTGCCATGGATACGTGAAGTTCCAAAATTCATTTTAAAGAAAAGAAAACAATGAACAATTCTACACCTATCCTGAAAAAAATGAAAAGTAGAACGTTTAACAATTTGTAAAGAAAAATTCTTTCTGACACCACCAACTCCACACCTAGTCCGGCACGAACAAGTTTCTTCGCTATCTACAACTGAAATTGACATGTTTTCCAACAAAACAACTATCATCTAAAAAGAGGGCTAGGGTTGCTCCTCAAACTAAGAATTTCCAATTTGAATACTCAGTAGGCTTATCTTGTTGTTGTTGTTTTTTTTTATTATTAATGACACTTAAAATTCCATCGGATGCATTCTTGTCAGTGTAGGCTTACACTCAAGAGGCTTAGGATCCACTGAAGTAATTGCATTCGACACGTATTACAAGATGACATGTTGTACATTTCTTCTTTCTGTAGCGTTTCAAGCCTTTTGTTTTTACAATTAGCTTATTTCTTACTATCAAGTTAGTATTCTAAATGCACTTCCACAGTTATTAATTGAGAGTTTTTGATGTCAGGTACCATTTTTGCATTGTTATGATTGTGTGGCAAGTACAATCATACCCTATGCCCAGGGAGTCGAGAAGCATTCCTTTACAAAAAAAATCCGAGACCAGACCGGGAATCGAACCCAGCATGGTGTTGCTTTGTAGCTACGCCTTTACCGACTGAGCTAAGGGAGGACTCGCGATGTCGTACCTGTTGTTCTTTTTTTGTGGTGGTATTGTAATGTAACATAATGCGAAGAGGAGGTTAACATTCTTAGTCTTAATGTATCATTTCAATATCACTTTAAAAAAAATTCACAGTTCAACGTCTGGACAAAATAAAGATAAGAATTTCTTCGATATGGGAAACAAAAACCAACCCGTTTTTGTTATTCATCAAATTACAACAACTCTACACCTAGCCGGATTTGTTTATTGGAAAACACAACTAAAATGGTCATGTATTCGAACGAAATAACTATCATTCTAAACAGCGTAATACTTGGTAATCTTGCTTACGATCTGCCTGGGACCATTTCATGCTAAAGTGACCAGTTCTACAACTGAGTTTTTTAAAACTATTGTCAACTTTGATATCAGAATATGATGATTATACTGCGTGCTATGTATATGTGAAACTTAAAACCTTATTTAAAAAAAGAAAATAATGAACAATTCCACACCTATCCTGAAAAAAATCCTCATGTTCGGAATTTTCCTGGAGACCGTCCAATCCACTTCGTTTTGTTGATTTCAGATAACAACTGTTTTAGAAGAAAATCTGAAGCTGTACGATCGCTTCCGACGATTGGCCACTTTTACGGATGAGCCGAATCTTCCGGAGAATTGTTCAATAGCTCTATAAGCCAATGTCTTTTTCGCAAACCGAACTTCATTTATAGAGTACAGCTCCAACTGATTTTGTAAGAAATAATAAATACATAATTTTCGAGGATTGGCCACTTTATCAGGTGTTCCTGATTTTCCAGGGGAGCATCCAATGGCCATTTATGTCTGTGTCTATTCCACAAACCAAATTAGATTGATTGATCACAATTCCAAGTGGTTAAAAAGAAATTTCTAAGCTCCTGAATTATTTCCTAGGCATAGCCATTTTTAAGGATGTTCCGGATCATTTTGGGAACTTTCCAACGCCCATTTAAGTCTACGTTACACAAACCAAAGTTCTTGGTTCCAAGTGATTACAAATCCGCAGAGCTCAAGGGGCCTTTTCCGAAGATTGGCCACTTTTACGGATGTTCCGAATCCCCCAGAGAATCGTCCAATGGCCATTTGGCTCCGTATTTATTCCACAACCTAAATTCCATTCATAAATCCTACTTTCAAGTGATGTAGAAAAAAACACGGCAGGTCTTTGCGATCACTTCCGAGGGTTTTCTACTTTTACCGTTCTTTTGGGTTTTCCTGAAGACCGTTTAGAGGTCATATAAGTCAATGTCTATTTCATAAACCGATCTTTATGTACAGGTTACAGTTCTAACTTATTAGGAAGAAAATTGCGGAGCTCCTGGATTATTTCCGTGGAATGACAACTTTTACGGATGTTCCGGATCTTGTTGGGAACAGTCCAACGGCAATTTAGGTTTACAAATCGAAGTTCTAAGATTTATTCCAAGTGATTTCGATCAAACCGCAGAGTTTTCAGGACCATTTCCGAAGATTGGCCACTTTGCTTCCACTTTTCCTTAACAGATGTTCCGGATCTTCTGGAGACCTGACCAGTAGCCATTTTACTCCTTATTTGTCTCACATCCAAATTCCATTTGAAAGTCCCACTTCAAACCTGTTACAATGAAAACGGAAGAGCTGTACAATCGCTTCCGAGGTTGGCCGCTTTCGCAGATTTTACAGGGAAGCGTCCAGTCAAACTGACTTAGAAAAAAATCGAAGAGATCTAGGAACGTTACGAATGTTCCGGATTTTCCCGTCTATTTCACAAACCGAACTTCATGATATTCTGGATTATCCCGGGAGCGTCGTATGGCCATTTAGGTCGTGTCTATTTCACAATCCAAATTATATTTATAGATCACATTTCCAATTGATTGAGACGAAAACTGCGAAGCTCCTGGATCATTTCCGTGGAATGGCTAAATGTATGGATCTTGTTGAAAACTACCCAACGGCCATTCTATTTCAAAAATCCAAGTGATTTAGAAAAAAAACCTCATAGCTCTAGGACCACTTCCGAGGATTGTTCGCTTCTACGGATGTTCCGGATATCCCGGAGAACCGTCCGAATGCCATTTGGCTCCGTGTTAATTCCACAACACAAATTCCATATCCAACTCCTTGTTCCAAGTGATAAAGAAGAAACCGGCAGTGCTTTACGATTGCTTCTGAGAAGTGGGGTTTTCCTGTAGTTTCCTGGAGACCGTCTAAAGGTAATATGAGTCAATGTCTATTTTACAAACTGATCTTCATTCATAGATTACAGTTTCAACTGATTTAGAAGTGAACTAGCATTAGGGATGTTCCGGATCATCCGGAGAATTGTTCATTGGCCATTTGGCTATCGATTTACATCATAACTCAAATTTGATTTATAAATTACACTTCACCTCACAATCATTCACCACTTTTACGGATGCTCCGAACCGTCTGAGGCCACCCCGAGGCCATTCAGGCCCATGTTTATTCCAAAATTCAAATTTCATTTCTAGATAACAGTGTGAACTGATTTAGAAGAAAACAGCAGAGTTCTAGCATCATTTCGCGGAATTGAAAACTCACGCGGATGTTCCGGATCTTCGACTGGAAGCTTAGGGTTGTGTCTAGTTCACAACCTGAATTTTATTTTTTCAATCCCAGTTTCAAGTAATTAACAACAGAACGGCAGGGCTTTAGAGTTATTTCTAAGAATTGGCCACTTCACGAATATTCCGAATTTTCCGGGAAACCGTCCAAAGGCCATTTAGGCCCATGTCTATTCCAAGATCCAAATTGCATTTCAAGATGAAAACCGCAGCCCTCTAGGATCATTTGCAAGAATTAGCCAAGCGCAGAAGAGCATTTCCAGGGAGTAGAAACTCTCGCGGAGGTTCCGGATCTTGGACGCTTAGGTTCGTGTCTACTTCACAACTCGAATTTTATTCATAAATCCCAGTTTCAAGAGATAATGGAAAAAAACGGCAGGGTTTTGGGGTCATTTCTGAGAATTGGTCACTATAGGAATATTCCAAATCTTCCGGGAGCCTGTCCAAAAGGGCGTTAAGTCCCATGTCTATTTCAAAACTCAAATTTCATTCCAGTGGACATTTAGGTTAACAGGAACTTCACAACGCAAATCTCAGAGTTTTCCTTTTAGGCCCATGTCATGTTTTCTTTGGGCCTCACTTTTGTAGTTAAAAACATGATTCGGCTTATTTTGACTTAAAATCATCCTCGCTTAGGAAGATTGAACCTTGTACATGCTTCGACGACTTCTTTTTCTAAATGAATTCAACCAAGTTCCTTCGATGTTTCCATGTTCTTAGTAAACTGTCTTTAGTGTGGTTGACTTTCCATGCCACTAGCGCCAAAATTTCATCCACGTCTACGCTTCACTTGTGTCACTTGTGGAGGTGGATTTTGTGGCGCTCAAGCTATTCCAGCTTCGTCTTCAAAAGACTTAACGATTCGGCAGTACCCTTAACGAGTACAGCTTAACGATTCGGCAGTATCCTTCTGAATCAGCAGGTGGTACATGTGGCATTCCTGCAAAGCTCAGCCTGCTGGCTATTCAAGGCCTCGGATGAAAAACGACGGCACCGTCCCCAAGTAACAATTGTGGTTTTATAAAGGTTCTGAAGACCGTTATTAATTAAGGCTTGTAGAATGCGCTATAACCTCGATGAAAAGAAGCAATGCTACCCCTTGCATTTATTATATTATTGCGTAATACCTGTAATCAATTGAATTCGAGGACAAGTATTGGGTCCTCCCTTAGTTCAGTCGGCAAAGGTGCAGCTACACAGCAACATCATCCTGGCGGTGTCCGGCGTCAATTCCCGGTTTGGGATAAGAGTTTCTTGAAAAGAAAACTTTCTCCACCTCTTAGGACTTTTTGGGTATGGTTGTACTTGCCACATAATCATACTAATACGAAAATGGTAACTGCCTTTGAAAGCTCTTAGTTTGAAATGTAGAAGCGTATTTCGAACACTAAGTTGTGATCAAGCAGTAAGCGAATTATGACAGGAATAATCTTGAAGTGCCGTGAAAGTAAAAACAAGTATATCCTTATTTTTTGGAATTTCGCGGAATTAAACAGCATAAGAAAATGTATACGAAACCCTATCGTACGAAAAACATTCGTTTTAAAATGTGTTCGTGACGTTGTGTATTGCATTCGTACAATTCAAAATTTCTATGATGCTGTTGTTGAGCTGCCTCAATAAATTAATCTGATCATTAGATTTATATGAAGACGAGTCCATTTGTTTGTTTGTTTTGTTCAGGTGGTAAACTTTTTTACTGTACAAATATTTCGTATTTCGATTTTCAAGCACTCAAAATGTTTGTATATGATTTCCGAAACACTCTCAGCCATCTTAAAGTGAAGTTTAAGGAATAAAATTACAAAAGGCACATTTACTTCCCTCCTTTGAATTAACAAAAATTTCGTACTCATGTTCGTATATCAACAGGAGCGATTTTGATCTGTTTTACAATCACGTACCTGCTAGGTTCTAAGTCTACTCAGGACCTGTTATTTTAGGTACGGTTTTGACGATAATATAGTAAACAAAAAGCATTGCTTCAATTTGACCTAATTTAAAAAATATCAGGATTCTTCTAATTTATAGTTATCAGGAGTAATTTCAAACGAAACGTTTCCTTACCTACAGTGATAAACCGAAAAACATTTTTTTGAATTACTGTCAAGCTCGTACAATTTAAAATGCCGTAATTTAAAACAACAACGTTGTACCGTTGGTTTTGCTTGGTTTCCAACGGCGTATCCCGATTGTTTTAAAGGGTGGAACGGTCAAAAATTGGGCAAACATAATATAATATAATATAATATAATATTTAAATGACCAACCTTTATTCTTTTTGGAGTACATCGTCTACAAAACACAGGAAAACTATTTGATTTTCCAAAAGCGAACTGTCGGGCTTTACGTTTCACACCTTCCATCAAGTTTTTTACCGCTGTTATATTCACCTTATTTGATGTTGAAACCAATTTTCCTTTTCACTTCCAACTGTTTTTAGAGTTCTCTTGATGTTTCTCTTTACGATTGCCCAATTTTTTTCAAATTGGGCGCAGTTCCAGCGAGTTTGGAGGGTTGTTCTCCTTGGGTACGATTTGTACGAACTTACAAACGGTGATTACGAATATTTCGTACTTCGTTTTTTAAGCTTTTGTGTGATTTTTTTTTTGCTTCTCCGATCGCTCACATTCATCACTAAGTTGAACCTAAAGAGAGTACGTACAGTGGACTTATTTTCATTTCATTGTTTTTTTTTTGTACGAATATTTCGTACTTTTTTAAAATTTAAATTCTCTATCGAATCGTTTACTTTCATCACACACTTAAATCTGAAGCGAGTCTTTAATTAGTTCAAAACAAACAATGCTTCGGATGATGTTTGGATTCGTAATTAATTTCGTATTCTATATTTAATAATATTTTGTACATAAGCCTTAAACAAAATTTTCGTTTTTTAAAAGGGGCTATATTTTCACGAATAAATCTCTCAAAATTTTCGAAATATAGCCATCTTGACAACTAAGTTTCGTCGAATCATCTTCAAATCAGTGCTCTTTCATTACACGAGTAAATTCAAACTCCGACCGTACAATCAACAAAATGTCCAATTCTGGACATTTCTCCACGGAAGGAAGTGCCAATTTCCAATACTTCCGCCTGAATCCCATTTCGCCGACGGCAAATAAAGGGTGACACTTCGTCGTTTGAACGGTGGGGCTGCAATGACAAATATGGCAATGGATTTATTTTTATTTATGATGTACTTACAATCGTCTTCGCCTTTGTCGTCCTCGCTTCTTGGAGTGGGGAAAAAAAGTCCTTCTCAAGAAAAACCGTATTGTCCACTACCTTTTGCCATCGGGGATCGAAGGAATTCGATTGTGTTTCCACCCCCCCTAAGAGGTCGGTGGTCGGCGGGAAAGGCAAGTCAATATTTATTCTCTCACCCCGTGGACTCCGGACTCGGACGAGGATTATTTACGATCTGGAAGAAAATTTTCCAGCCATTTCCTGCCGACTGCCTCTTGACCGGGAGTCGAAGTCACTGGGGAACGGAATTGGACTTCCGGAAAGGAAACTGCTTAATTAGTACAAATTATACAACCCCTTTCCGGTTGGTGTATCGTTTTCGGGTGTAGAGTTCAAAGGGGGTAGAAAGTTGAGCAATGTGCTTAGAAATGTATCTTGTTGTTCGTTCTTTGGAGGAAGCTCGCCTTTGAAAGGGAAAAGTTTTGGTTTCGCTCTTTGGAAGCTGCTCGAGCGTTCAGTTCAAGACAGACGAATGAACAAGTTTCCCCTCTTCCAAGTTTCAAGATTCACCGGAATGCACTTTGTTCGATTTTTTGAGTGACATATTCCGGACTCGAATTGAAATTTATTTGACGTGAAGTGCCATCAAAACTGGCCCCCTAGTTTTATCGACATTGCATAACAATGTCAGAAGACCCCCACGGACATTTTGCGACTTGAAATCTGACGGGAAAACCGCAGCAATTGCCACACCACGTAACAGCCCGGGCAGGACTTCCATTCTTTGTTCCAAACTGTCACACGGCTCCCGTCTTTTATCGCGCGGTGCGGACAAGCCAAGCGCCTAAAAGGTAGGCAAACCGCAACCCATCAGCGCCCTGTGAACGAATTTTCCCATCGCCACACAGCCACGGCCTACTATGCTGCCATTGCGGTTTGTCATCTCATTCACACATTTTTCCCAGCAAGAGTCTGGTGGATGAAAAACGGGCGCCTAGGAGTGAGCGAAAAACGGCTACATCAGACCAAAGACCAGAGAAAAGACACATTTTCATTGTTGGCGTGGCACACCAACAAAACCAACAACCGGCACCACCCCCCTGAGGACGCGTCCAGGCTGGGAAGTGCGGGAAAAAGCGCTTTGTTACATGGAAATTCCTTGAAAGTGGTTTCCCACCGCAGAGAGTTGGAAAATGGCTCGCGCAAAATAAAAAAAAAAATAAAAAAAAATGAAAAACTTTGATAAGCGACTCTTGTAGCAGCACGAGCTCCGTGCGGTTTGAGTCCAGGCTATTAATAATTTAGCAAATACGACGACGACGAAGAATCCACCCCGTCACGGGAATTACTACCGCACGTAACAACTACTTTTATTATCCTTGGCTGTACACTTATTTTCTGCACCGAAAGAAGTTCGTATTTTTTTCTTTTTTTTTTTTTAAAAGCGACAATGTTTCAAACACTGTGGTGGCGCGCGGATCAACACGGGACAGAAGCTGCAGCGCCAACTCGACCAACTGTGTGCTGTAAAGTTCTGCCATTCTATCACCAGGGGAGGATCGCCCAATCCTCGACGGCACCCACCACCTTGGGGCTTGGGACTGGGGGCACATTGCACGAATTGTTGTTTTCCAAGGGGCTGGTAAATGGTGACGGTCAAGGAGGAGTGTGAGTGAGCGAGAGTAGTTAAGGACTAAGCTTAGCGATTTGTTTTCCCTCTCCCTCGGTTTCGGTTGAAAGTTTTTTTTTGTTGTTGTGTGTTTGTGAGTGTGGTGGTTTTATATTCAGTTAGTTTTTTAAAAACTTTGGCAAACTATTCCGGACAGTAATACTAATTAATCCTTTTCTGTCGTCTTTTTTTTTATTTCGCCTGTTTGTCTTTTGGACTTCAACACACGCCGAACGAATCAACCAACGAATCAACCAACCAACGAACCAACGCAGGGGTGTATGGTGATGTACAACGTGTAAAGATACTCTACAACAAGAAGGATTCAGCACTCATCCAGATGGCTGAACCCCACCAAGCGTATTTGGGTAAGTAGGAAAAAAAGGGATTATAAATTTTCCGTCACGAGAAAACAACGAAAGAAATGGTTTTCCCTGAAATAGGGTGAACAATGCTACACCTATTCGATTCACAATGTTTTATAATTCGGTTAGTTGTGAAAGATTATGTTCAGACACCATGTAGAATTTGATTATTTGTTGAGTTAGAAACCAATGCCTAACCTATTTTGGATTAGAAAATCAAATGCTTCAGATGAGATGGGAAAATACCTCAGATCAGATAAGAATTACATAGAATTTGACTTAATTCAGCGGCCCAACTACTGTGAGAGGCAACATCAATATGTGAAATCTATTTGTCTTCATTCCCGAAAATGATCTCTCAGTTCCTCAAATTTCAAACTCATTTAGTTTGGAAAACACTCGACACAATCAGTTTTAAATTTGTTTGGAAGTTACTATGGAAAACCTCAAATTTGTGTTTGCAACGTTCTAATAACTCTCACTAAATCAATCTGGTTTCGAAGTACTAAATCAATGTTGGCTGAGATGGAAACCAATTCTATTTCTATTTTAAATTGAAGCAAATTGATTAAAATCATTTTGTTTTCGAATCTTACAGGGTGTCTCACAATACGTGTCACTAAAACAAAATGGGATTACAGCAAAACAAATCAACCAAATCATAGCATTTATTTTTCATTTGAAAGATACATGTTATAGAAATAAACCATATTAATTCAATTTCGAATTTCTCGCCCTTTTCCTTGATAACTTTGCGCAAACGTTTTGCAAACCCATCGCAGGTGGCACGCACGATTTCCTGAGGAATTCGGTCCCAAATATCAAATGTTTCTTGAATCGATCTAAATCTTTTCGTAGGACCTATATGTTCTAGCTTATAACCCCAAACAAAATTGTCTAGTGGATTGAGATCCGGTGATGATGCAGGCCATTCTTACCTTGTGAGCTTGAGTTGAGTCCTGTTGGAAACAATATGGTGTACTCCCATACAGCGTTGAAGCATGAGGATGCAGATGATTCTTCAAAACCTGCGCGATGTAATATTCAGTGTTGATTTTTATGTTAGGTTCTTTGAACAGAAGAGGAAGTTTTCCTTTTGTGAAACGGCGCCCCATACAATAATTTTCGATACATTCTGATAGCGTTCTACAGCTTGTATATCTCTTGGAATATTGGCAAGACTTTTGCCATACACACGGTAATTTTGTTGATTATGACTGCCCTGAAGGAGGAAGAGCTATTTCATTCGAAAATAAAATCTCGCAGTTATCGTGCCGAACCAAAAGATTTCTGTTTTTTTGGACCCTGGCATGCTTTTGACGCTCCGTGAATCCGTTGTTTATGTACGGCTTGCATTCCAGATCATTTCTGAGGAGCCTGTTCATTGAAGCAGGGGCATTAGAAGTTGTTTGCCCAATTTACGGAAGCTTTCGCAAATGTAACTTTAAAACTGGCTCCCGTATGGCTTCCATGGTAGCTCATAAATGGAAACAAACGGAATCGCTTATTTATCTTCAGCGATAAGCTGTCGAAAAAACACTCAAAACGGGTACAATCAATTCTGCTGTTAAAATTACCCAGCAGAAATAAACCAAGACTGAAAAAAAGTGACACCTATTGTGAGACACATTGTAAATAGGTATCGAATTGTTTTCAATTTCACCAAAAACATTCAAACTCCTTACGAATTGAGTCTTCGAGGCTTTTCCAGGGTATTCTGAATATCGCCCTGTTTTGCATTGTTGATAGACTACGCTTAACATTCTTGACGTTTGAGAGCATGATTGACCGCCCGAGGTTCCTACTCCGTTATTGCGAGATCATCTTTATTTACACAAAGTACCAACATATGCGGAGGCTTTGGGCTAACATACATCCTCAATGTGTAAAAATTGACGATCTCAAACTAAGCCCATTCCGCTCAGGGTCTCACCCGATTTATTCATTCATTCATTATTAGTATTTCAAGTTTATTGCTTTCGCAACTAGCTTATTGCCTGCTCTCAACTTAGGTGTTCTAAATGCACTTCCACAGTTATTAATTGAGAGCTTTCGATGCCAGATACCATTTTCGCATTAGTATGGTTTTGTGGCAAGTACAATCATACCCTCTGCCCAGGGAGTCGAAAAAATTCTTTAATGACCAGACCAGATCGGGAATTGAACCCAGCCACCTGGGTGCTTTGTAGTCGCGCCTTTACCGACTGAGCTGAGGGAGGATCCAGCCGCCTTATGCTACTTCAGAATAGAGTTGACTAAACGGTGTATCCTTATCTAATGTACGATTTAACTTCTAGAGGTTTTACCGGAAAATTAGGAATATTCTTGAGTGAATGCTAGCTAAATTCAAGTGACATTTAATGGCAATGTTAAAGATAATTAGAAAAACATATCACACCATATCATCAATTTTTGATTTTCCTGCGAATCACAGAACCACGTGTTCCCCATGTCACCCTAAGCTTCTGGTTCGAATTTGTGCCAATTGGTCAACATTTACCCAAAGCAGGCTACGGGAAAAATCATCAAAATGAATAGAGGAAGACCATGGTTTTAATTTTCTGCTCCTAGGTCGTGGTAGATGTTTGAATACCAGTGGAAAACTTAAACCAAACAACTCTTTCGAAGACCACAAGATGATTACAGTAAAACACAAAAATTTTATGAGCAGTTTATTGAAGTCAAAATGTCATGACTGATTGATGTGTTTTGGGTTTCGTTCCGTATTTACGTGACTTTTATCTCGCTGGTTTGTCTCGACAGGAAGACGTCTTAGATGCAGATCCTACACATCGCACCCATCAACACATGGGCCGGGACCAACGGCTATACTTCTCTTCGTAGGGAAGACGTTATCATAACCAAGCACCACAGATCCATAAATATAGGTTACAGCAACTTGATTGCGACTCAAATTAGTTGAACCGCAGTAAATTTAACCGATTTGCAACAAATGTGTTACTAGGGGAGATTTTTCGGCTCAGAAAGTTCCAACGGCCCTGACTGGAATTGATACCATGCCGGCTGGGTTCAGAGGCAGCCACGGTTACCACTACACCACTGTCGCAGATAGTGACAAAGGGCAAACACCCTAACGCACAAACCCTTTTGTGTTCCTCATTAACCGATGGCCAAACTCCTAGTTCTATCACTTCTACTTCAGATGGCAACCCCCTTCCCCACGAGGAACTCAGATTTTTCAGTATGGGAATAATCATTAATTCATCGAAACCTTAAAACTTTGAGTTCATTCGCGAGATGAGTTCGGCCAGCAGGTGCCCAAAAATTGGCTAGTTTCACTGATTCAAAAGTTTAAGTGCTATAATCTCCAATAAATTTCAGATTGAGTTCCACCAAACTCGTACATTTTGACGGCGGTCGCCTCCTACATGTAACTGCCAGCAGAGTTGACTGATTAATTCTACTATTCTTCTATCAGTAAGAAATCGCTTCGATAATTTGCTAAAAACTTTTTTACGCTCTCTCAGATCATCTTCCGGGCTTGGACAAATCTGTTGGGCATAGAATATCCTATCAGAGTTCCACAATCGACGCTATTTCCAACGCCATCTAGTGATACAACACTTAAACCGTGCTTTTTCTTCATAAATTTTGACTTCAAAACTTCAAACCACTTTGGAAATGGCTCAAATTTGAACCAGAAGCTTAGGGTAGCACAGGGATCAAGTGGAGTTTTTTTTTGGAAGGGGGAGGTTTCATTTTTCTGGGCACCCTTATCTTTAGAACATCAATTATTCTTAAGATACTCGGAGATTTCATTGTAAAATCATTGAGCTTTTCCTTGGATCAGCAGTTCCATGATTAATTTGGATAAGTCGGTAATATGTGAAAGTTTGAAACATTTTCAAACTCCTGAAGATTTTCGATGAACAATGGAACATTTATCAACTTTTTAAAACATTTAATCTTAGTCCTTCAATCTTGTGAGTGGGTCGAAAAAATACTTTCTATATTTGACGTTTTGGTTCTGATGGCACCATTTTCAAGACATTTTTGTTCGATAATCCAGTTATTGGCTAGTCCAATAACTGAGTTGTCGAACAAAAAACAAAACAGCTTTGGGAACGTCCATTAATTACGTCACGTAAAAAATGTCTATTTATACTTCCCCTCCCCTTGTCATGTTTTTTGTATGGACCTTTGTTGGCATTTTCACTCTTCCTTTCC
>JASCZW010013749.1:0-24698 GCA_034211315.2 Aedes japonicus | reverse complement strand
GGATCAAAAAAAAAAAAAAAAAAAAAAAAAAAAAAAAAAAAAAAAAAAAAAAAAAAAAAAAAAAAAAAAAAAAAAAAAAAAAGTTTTTTTTTTTTTTTTTTTTTTTTTTTTTTTTTTTTTTTTTTTTTTTTTTTTTTTTTTTTTTCTTTTTTTTTTTTTTTTTTTTTTTTTTTTTTTTTTTTTTTTTTTTTTTTTTTTTTTTTTTTTTTTTTTTTTTTTTTTTTTTTTTTTTTTTTTTTTTTTTTTTTTTTTTTAAAAAAAAAAAAAAAAAAAAAAAAAAAAAAAAAAAAAAAAGAAAAAAAAGAAAGTGTTATGGCATCATGATTTCAATGGTTAAGCGTTAAACAGACGATCTTCAAGTGATCTAAAATTCAGCTTAATTGAATCGATAAAGTGTTAATGCAGTCTAGGTGTATGGTTACACGTTACAAAACTGGTCCGTTCAAATAGCTAAAATAACAATGACTTGACAGAAACGATCCAATGTTGTGACATATTTTTGTATGTTCCAACTGTTGGCTCAACGTAGCAAAGGGTTATTGGTAAAATTTCGCGGAAATGCATGAATTTTCGCAGGTTGTTTATATTCAAGTGGCCCATCACAAACCGAGAGACGAAATCATTGTATAGTGAATTATAATGTTTTCATTATTGAAATGGCTGATAAATCATGGTATGACCATCATTTAAGTGTTTCGAGGCAGTTTAACTTTTAGTTTGTGTTGGGGAATGTTGTATTAAGGTAAATCCAGTACAGCTTACAGTCGCCCTAACTCATAAAACTAGAAAAAACCGTACAAAGACTGCATTTAGTAATGAATCCATCGAATGGGACGAAGTTGCATCCACGAATAGACCCAATTTGGTGCTTATAGACCGACATTAAATCCACATCCACATGGTGCTTATAGACCGACATTAAATCCACGAAAGCTTATGGCATTATAAACATAGTTGTGTAACTTTTAGTAGATACATGCCACCATGGCGTCTGTACCAAACATATCTTTGCAAGTAGTATATAACTAGTTGAATCTCGCTTACAGCTTAAAAACTTTATGAGTTACTAGCTGGCCCGGCAGACGTTGTCCTGCCCATAATTACTTAATGGAAAATTGAGAAGGAGTTATAAATGAAAAAAGTTTATTTGCAGTAACAAGTTTTAATTTCATTTATTTAGAGTTAATTTCTTACTTTTATGTGATGATTTCATCGAAATGTGTTGCTGTATGTAAGTGCTCTGTCCAAGGAAACCTATAGAACATTATAGATATTACCAGGTGTTGGCATGAACCGTTTTCTTATTATGTTCGTTGCCCCAAACGAAGCCATTTGAAAACAAATCCATTATAACTCTGGATGAATTGCAGAATATGTTAAGAATCAGTTCCTGATCCAGAGACACCAAAGAGCGCAAACGCTGGTGGTGGATTTCAAGTGGCGTTACTTTAACTTTGCCACTTGCACAAATGCCAATTCATTTGGTGTTTCATCTGGGAGCTACAATGCATTAGCAATGGAGCACAAACAAACTTCACTCATTGATTCAGTCGGCGACTGATATATCCGCACTGAAATTAACCAAAAGATCATAATGAAATGCAAGCACGTTGCAGATTTTTCAGAATGTAGGTTTATGCTGTCATAGTCGCTTAGTGATGTTATTTTGGGTAACGATTGTCACCAGATCTTCTG
Source organism: Aedes japonicus (assembly GCA_034211315.2). Classification (NCBI taxonomy): domain Eukaryota; kingdom Metazoa; phylum Arthropoda; class Insecta; order Diptera; family Culicidae; genus Aedes; species Aedes japonicus. The sequence continues at coordinate 23,003 of JASCZW010013749.1, read as the reverse complement.
ATAATTCCCGATTATCTGCTTTCTAACTCTATCGCTTGTATTTCGACCTGCGTTTCTCTTCTTGACCCAACATCGGTCAGAGCCCGTGCCATTCGTTGTCGATCCAAGTCATTTTGAGTTGCATGCTGAACGTCTCATTTTGCTGCGCTAACAGTCCAGCGGCTGCAGCGACCAATATTACTTCGTCTAGTAGAGGCATTGCAGTAACAATACTAATTGAAATTGGAAATTGCAACATAATTAGTTTCTTCTAAATTTCTAGTAATATGTCTCGCTTTCACTCTTCCTGATGCACTATCAATCTTACAGTGAACGATACTAATATAAACAAAAACTATACTGATGCCATGTTCAACATAGAATACAAAAACTAATACTCACATTCTCCATTGAACTTCGCTCCTATTTACATCTCGCTGCAGAGATACCACCAATACAAACGTTTCACCTTATACGTGAACCTGCCACGCTTACACTGCCTCCGTGGCAATTTCAGTTCTATTCCAGCCGTATAGCACTCCTCCCGGCTTTAGTTGATGAAACGTTACATTCAAAACCGTTTTGTCCACCTCCTCTATGAATCTTTAGAGCCAGAAATGTGTACAAAGTGGCCCAACTCTGTAGACGGTTGTGAAAAGAAATTAATGAAACCTTTCCAAGACCATAAAGATTTTGAAAATGTTCTAGTGAATGGATGTTAATATGAAAGACAGAATGCCGAGTGGCCACAGCTGTCAAACTTCGCCACGGCGATATCGAGGTTGGTTTCTGTTAATTCTGCTTTGTTCGATTCTTTGCTCTTCTGATTCATTCAACAGTAAACAATGGCTAAGAAAAAGTGTTGCGGGAAATTATGCTTGGAAAGCAACATATATAAAACAAATTGAGTTTTTTTGTTTAAAGTATATGACATGCTGCACAAAGCATATGCGTATTTAATTTTATGGTGAATATTAGGTGCTGATACAAGAGCCGAAAAATTAATGTGCCTCGGAAAATTATGCGAGTTTACAGCAACAAAAACAAAATTGAAAGAAATATATCTCGATAAATTAATCATGAAACTCCTGAAAATTGATGGAATTCAATAAGGCTATCTGAACCGAGTCACCTGAAGTTTGCCTCAGATCTACAGTTCAATTGTATGTATCACTTAAAATTTGGCGTATTTATTTTTCCACATTTCAATAATTTCATTCACTAAAAACATGCCAATATGGCGATTGCAAGAAATCACAGTTTTGCCAACGAGCCAATTTATCGTGTGCAATCGTTACCATAAAACTATCTGGAAGTCGCTTGGTAGCTTTTCAAAATGCCAATTAGCCGTTTAATGCATTTACTGGAAGCAAAATAATTTTAAAAATGCTTTTTTCAACTGATCCATTATATGGATAATATAAATGAGTCCTGCAAAAACGGTTTTTCAAAACAGCATTTTGCGTTTTACAAAGTCGAAAACCAAGCCTCTCGATAGGATAAAAGGCACTCTTAGAAGTCAAGGGTTTTAAGATTGTTGTAAAGAAGCTTTATAGCAGGTTCTTATAAACCGTTGACTAAAATTATGAAACCATTGGCATCTCGTGCTGCCACAACAAAACTGAATTGATTTCTGGTGGCTTTCACAAAACGTTAGTAAAACTTGTAGTTGGTTTGGCAATGCCATTTGGGTGAGGCTGCTTTTTACGCAGGAATGAGTGCGGTGAAAAAAAATGCTTGAAAACAACTGAGGTAACTCCTAGAATTCACGCACAACCCGTAATTTACGGAAACCGAAAGGCAACAAGCAACACAAAAAGTGACTTATTTTTAAACGCGTTAATGACAAAATCTAAGTGAACGGTATCTCCCTCGCGTGAATTATGAACACCACGTAGAAAAAAACCTCGCATGGTCAAACGACTCCAGTGCATTATCGTTTTTCGCATGCAATTTTTCAAAAAGTCCCAAATAACGATGAGATTCGCCCTCTCTTGTCCTTTTTTTGTTAATTAAGACAAGGCCAAGGTAAAATTTTCTTCAACGCTGTCTCCTTCCAACTCGATGGATGGTCTCAGTTGTATTCATTATGATATTTCCATATAAAGTGAAAATTTAATTTAAATGATTTTTTTTACTCTCCCGGAAAAAATTCGTACATTTTTATTTCAAACACCTGTTGGGATTCAAGACGAATCAAATGAGAAAAGAAATCAAGTTATTCCATCGTGTCGTTCAGAGTTATGCTGTCACGAACGGACAGCATTTTATTTCTTATATATATAGATACGAAAATGTGATCGCTGGTTGCATAATAGGCTGAGTCAAGGGATGTCATACCCTATATGAAGCATGTTTTTCTCGACTAATGCAACAGTAATCATTTCATACGATTTCTTATGGAATGAGGTCTAGATCTCTTGCGTTGTGGTTCATAGTGTAGTGTTAGGAGAAAGTTAGAGAACTCGCCCACCCTACGAAATCACAAATTTAAATGAACATAGAAAGAAAATATTGTTTTTATTTTGTTTGAGACATAAATAATCAAAAATCACAGTATGGTCTCTCTTATTAAAGAAAAAAAGGTGTATTGATATTTTTTTTAGCATACTACCGTCATAAAACAGGATACATCGAAGTTGGGGATAGAGAACGTAGTTTGCCACTTGCTTTCCACTCAGACTTAGAGATAATGTTTTGCATAATACATCTGAACATACCAACTGGACAAGGTAGGGAGCACTCGTGTTATTTTAACTTAAAACTTTATTTACGTTGGTATGAATTGAGTGAGGGGATAATATTCCTTCCATTTCATTTAAGCCGATGAAACTGTGCAAATCTTCATGAATAATTACCAAACATGTATGAACAAACGCTTCAGTTTATCCAGATTTAAATATGGACTCCATTGGAACGCCATACATACGTGTTTGGAGAGAAAATGGTATTCATTTTGAACCATCAAGCTAGAATTAAACTTTTTTCGGTGAAGTGAGCCACAGTTTGGAAGATACTTTCATTATATTAGTACAAGCAAACCGGTGGTCTCTAGGAACGAAAATGCAAACAGTCATACTAAATTCCATACTAAATTTCAACCGCAATAGGCTGGCGCGCCTTGCGGTTACATCTAATTATTCCCAAAATTTGAACAGTTGATTGAAACCTACCGTAAAAAAGAGCTATTTTTGAAAATACCATCATGGTGATGACTAGAAATAGAAGAAAATCAGTAATTTCCATTTAATTCCAACTACCTTTGCTTATCTTGACAGATACGCGAATTTCCGTCAACAATGTGCAGCCTCCTCCAGTGTCTCGTACTAATATTGGAATTAAATGGAAAATACAAATTTTTCTTCTAATTTCTATTTACAGGTACTCACTAAACAGCTCAAACCCTCTAGAATTCATTATGGTGATGGTTGAGCTATTCTAATGTATACCCATACTACTATTTGCATAACAGTAGTTTTCATAGCAATATTTGGTGATTTTGATTTTCTTATGGGAAACGGATGGCTTGTAGTTTATAGAAAGATGTTAAAATAGTAGACTTTGTTCCGGAAATAAAGAAAACCAAAACCCGTTTGTCTTGTCATGTATTGAAAAATATTCATATTACAATCTGAGTGTGAGAAAAATCAACATTATTTTGATCCTCATAATGTTTCTACCAATGTGTAAAACTTTGAGGAGATGGCCGCTTTCTACATTTTATTAGATTTTTATTCTGTAATCCTGCATTTGAAGTGCGTTTAAAAACTAAAGCCTGTCCACGTTAAATTTCGGATACTTTACTTTCAGTCCAGATTTTGAATTATTTTACGGATCGCTGAAAATTTCACTACTACTAGTTTCACTAACAGTTGAAACTTTTTACTTCATTTCGTGGTACAAAATGTTAACAATGTTATCGGTACGCGATCTTCTCAAGAAATTAACTACCGAAAAGTACCGTGTTTTGTGGTTGCAAATAATTTGAGCAGTGCGTTACCGGAAGAATGGAAGTGGAACAGATCGAAAAGTATGCTCCTGACAAATGAACAAGAAGGTGGTAGCTATAATTTGAGAAAATCCTAATCTTTCTGTGCGAAATGTTGCTTGCAAAGCTGGGTAGTCAAAATCATACGTACAAAAAGTGAAACAGAGGCAAGGGAATGAAGAGCGTACAAAATGATAAGGGTGCCCAACCGTGATGACAAAATAAAATTCCACTGCAAAAAGTCGCTTTACATCAATTTTTTTGCCGACATTTTGCTTGTATCATAAATCAGTTGATCGGATTACCATAACTGATCACTGTTACTCGGAAAAACCTCTTAAACTGCTTCTTGTACGACGATCGTTGAAACTTTAGACTGTTCTTTCGCATACGTCTGTTGTGCAAGCGGAATGCCGTTACTTAGCATTTCCGGACAAAGAAGGTGTCCAAATTCCCGAAGAAGAACCTGTTTGGCAGGTTATTTGTAGTTGTGGTCGAAAATCTAAAAGTTTCGTCTCTACCGGCACCATCAATAAGGATGTTTACGAGAAAGTATTTCAGCAAATGTGGTTGCTACCTTTTATCAGAAGCCACAACACCTGCAGCTCTGTTCTGGCCTGATTTGGCATTTAGTCACTATGCGAAATCCGTCGCGAATCTCCGCAATATGCTAAATATTGTCATGGGATTACCATGCGAATAGCAGTAGCATAGCCCACAGATAGGTTTGTCGAAGACTCTTATTAAACTGCGTAATCCCACTTTTGCAATCCAGAGGCAGCTTGAAGTGTTCCTGCTGAACCAAACTCTTTCCGATCTGCTCAAAAATTTACTACTGCAATAGGCGATCAACATCTTTCTCATCGTTTAAATCATCTCATCTATCGACTTACATCCAGTACTCACTTTAAGAAATACTTTCGGGTTCTTACTGCCAAACATACCGAAACCCTACTTTGGAACTGTACACCGAAACCTTAACCAAAACCTCAACCATTTGTGTTGTAGGCCAACATCTTCACCAATCTGCAAGTTTCCCATGCAATTGTAGGTTTTTAAAATTTTCTATGTAGAAAATTAAACGAGAACCTTTAAACCAGGTTGACCGGCAAAGCTCGAATACTTTCTCAAACAGATGTATCTGATTTTATAAACAAAGAAGAGAAGGGAGATTCAAATTTCTCAAAATTCTCAGTGCCCTCACGGAAACTAGAATCACCATAATGTTAGGGAAATGTTATTCCTTGGCGGCCCTAGTTTGCACGCAAGTGCTAAGAGTTTCAAGAATTTATGTCTGAACCTTACTGCCCTTCTTTGTTTAAAAAATCAGATACGTCTGTTTGAAAAAGTAATCGAGAAACCTTGTTTCACAAACCATCAAAGTAGACTAAGCTTTCAACGGCATTATCGGCACTGCTCCGACACACGAAGGCAATTTTTGGTGTTACATAAAACTGTGGAGTGAACAGTTTTTGACTCAGAATTTTTCAAAAAATAAAGGCAAAACGCGAGTCGTGCATAGATGACGGAATGAAGATAGTATTTCTAATGAAGTATATTTAGATGCACACGATTTGTCATTTGCGGAGCCTGGAAATGACCACTTCTAAATTTTTTTGTATAGATTTTAATCAAAATGTATGCTGCTGTGCAGCAAAAAATGTTAATTCATGGTAATACCGTACACGAAATCATTAAATTCCTTGATTTTCTGTCCACCGACCGTTAGCTGTGGCACGGTAAAATAAACATAATAACGACTATTGCTGGATAATATTGGCTTTCACCTCGAATGACTCCCGCATGAAACCGCACAAACCCTTCCGAGCATTACTTTCAAGAAGCCAATAATGTACGTGATTTATTGGAGCAATTCACGGTTCAATGGATGGCTCTGCTCTCGTTCAAAGATTGTCACTTAGCACACTGATGCTGTTACTGCTGCTGCTGCTGCTGCTGCTGATGTGACTTCAAGAGTGACACGTTCACTTAACCGCCGACAGTTGGTACCAATGTGCGGCACCGACAACTTCACTGACACCGTGTGGTAGAAAAGGCAGCCAATGAGGTGAGGCGTGGAGGTGGCGGTCCTACTTCTGGCGGTAAATTATATCATTCACTATGAGGTAATTGACTCCCATTTGCTGCGTGCACTCTCTCCTCCCTCGCTGACGGTTGATAAAGTCACTACGCAGTTAGTGGCATTGAGGTAAAAAGCAAACGACGGTCATGGTAGCTGCAGTTACGTGCTTTAAGATCCGAGGAAAATCCTACATTGTTTCATCTTAACGATACAATATTTGAAATGGTTCCGGTTTGTTTGAAGTTGCCTCGAGTGGTGTTTTGTGCATTGAGTGGGTGGGAAGAGTGAGATTTTGATTGAGGTTTGATTGTAATTCATGCGGCTATTGTATGTACACGAAGCAAAGCAGGTTTGGAAAAACAAAGAAATCAGTATCTCGATAAGTTATAATAATTTATTCGTTGATTGGTCTTTTTGATAATTGAATAAAGTTTTAATATGACAAGTCAAATTTATGTTTGTTAAAATAGCTCGCTGAGAAAATTCCAATGATATTATTCGTCAAACCTCCAGAACAAGCGTTTAATTGGTTCTGAAGTTAGCCTAACTTAGAATTTTTTTTATTGTAGCATCTCAGTTCCAATTTCAATGCATGTCTTTGAATATTGTGTGTCAAGCATATCTATACCCTATGTCTATGGTTGAAGCTCAACAATCTGAGGGCCTATATTAATTTAGTTCATGCAAGTAACTAAACCGGAATAGAGGTTGTTTTATATACTGCACGGCTCTGTGAACAAAGATTTAGCTGATTTTACCCCACTTCCTTTTATATTCTTGGGATAAATAATTCAACTATATGGGTTAAACTGGGGTGTAATCGACCATATCTTTGTTCACAGAGCCGTGTGGTGGCTGAAACAACCTTTATTCGATTTTCCAGGAAATTTCACATTGGAATAGGCCTATTTTGTTGATCTTAAGCGACTCGGAGCAAATATATGTATAAATTATGTAATAATATAAGAGGAAATGGGGTAAAATTAGCCATATCTTTGTTCACAGAGCCGAGCGGTAGATGAAATAACTTCAATTCGATTTTTCAGGAACTTTTACATTGGAAAAGCCTTATTTGGTTGATCTTGAGACACTCCGAGCAAAGATATCTATGAACTAATAAACAATACAAGCGAAAGTAGGGTAAAACCTGTCATATCTTCGTTCACAGAGTCGTGCGGTAGTTGTAACGGCTTCCATTCGATTTTAGGAAATTTCACATGGAATTAGCACTATTTTGTTGATCTTGAGCGTCTTTGTGCAAAGATGTCTATAAATTATCCAAGAATATAAGGGGAAGTGGAGTTAAATCAGCTTTTCAACTCCAGAACCATATCCGAGTGGTTGAAACCAGTTCCATTGGATTCTCCAGACAATTTTCAAGCGGAAATGGCCTTGTTTACAAGCCGCACTTAAAAGCGACAAAAGTTACAGATTGTTTCCTTAGTTTTTATCAGTTCTTGCCCACTGTGCAACGGTAGTGAATCACAATTCACGAATCAACTGTCTTCGCAAAACAGAATTAGAAACAAAACAATCACCAAACATGAAAGTCAACAAATTCAATTTAATTTAGTGATTTATCCAAAGGTTACAATGATTTTTATTCTAGTGTCTATTGTATGATTCGCGGAATCAACTAATGATGTCAGTGCGTTTCTCTTGTTGTCAATGTTGTTGTTAAAATCAATGCTGATTTAAGACGCGAGTTAATTAACAGTGTGGTGAACAAAAGTTTTCAATGGTTTGACGTAGCTGTTGCAGGAGAAAAATGCGTGGACACAACACGTACAGGTATAATAAACATATTTATAAATGTTAAATAGAGAGTGAGTGCAGTGATTTTCTAATGAAATGCTCGCTCCATAAACTGTGGGTAGAATATGCTTCCGTTGCATTAACCAACAACTGTTCGTCTTCTCAGATGTCAGAAAAAATGTTATAAACGAATGATTCCACGCCAAATCGGTCGGTCACCAAACTCAACTATCTTCGATTTTGATGAAACTTGGTACACGTCTTCGGTATGTTGAAAAAAAAAATCCACTGGTGTTAAGATTATTTGGATTCAAGAGTAACTTTTGAGATGGGTGTATGTTTTTTCCAACATTTTACTTGAAAAATCGTAGTTCAAAAACCATTACATTTAGAGAAAAACTTTATATGGGGAGTTGTAGAGAACTAAAAAGGCTTTGTAAAAAAATGTACACTGAAAAAAAATTTTTTTCATAAAGAAAAATCGAAAATAAATACTAAAAATCAAATATAAAAAAAACATATTTTTAATATTTTTCAAATTTGTTTTGTGGAAATTTGAGAAAAAAGACACGTTTTGAAAAAACTCTAGGATGGACGCTCTTATAGTAAAGAAGTTTTCCGAAGAGCGAACTTTGAGTGCATATTTCAAATTTTGGTTATTCATTATTATAAATGAAAATTAATTATACAATATGATTTTGGAGATCATTAAAAACAATAATGATCATAATGATAAATCACCTGAACGCAACCGTTTTCGAGATTTTTCGGATTTTATTTCAATAGAATGAAAAAACCTCAGAAAATTCGCTCTTTTCTTAAGTTAATCGAGATTTCCACCAGAAATGATAAATTTTCCAAGATCTTCATATTATAACGTTCACATTACTCTAATGTCCTCTTTTCTTTTGATATCAGGATGATAAGAAGACTCATTTGAAAAGAACAAGATAAATAGCACTATTGTTTTAATATTGCAATCAATATATTTATAATTGTTTTATGGCTGTATCGGTCGGGCCGCTCAGAGAATGAAGGGAGCGAATTTGCTAAAGCGATGAAAGTAACAGCGAGATAGATGTCGCAGGGGCGACAAGTGTGAAATGGACAGATGATGAAATTATGCGGAGGGTCATATAGAAGAAGCATATTAATCGAACTGCTGACTATTTTGCCAAGCTCCAACGATGTTAGAGGTCAGGTGTAGTGTGTGAAAACTACACTCCGAACAGTTCGGTGATGTAGCGATGAAAGTAACACATATTGTTTAAGGTAGGTAGACAAATAGCAGCTATAACGTATGTCAGGTATATCTTCTCATAAAAAAAACAGCTAATGTACGCTGCCTGTAAACTACCAGAGATGTTTTATACCTGCATTTCCAAAGGTACCACAGCCAATATATATGCTCATACATAGTCGCATTCATCAGTAAAATCTATCTGAGTGAACTGAAAATGGAGTTTAACATGAAGAAGTGTTGTATGCCGTTTCCCACTAAACGGTGCTCAAAAAACCTTCGTAAATTAACCGAACAAAATGTCAAAAAACTCAAGTTTATGGGCAAAACACATTTGGACACTTCTTTGATGATTTATGATAATTGTCGTTTGCATTTAAATAGAACGGAACAATCCCATGCTGCAATTTCAGACCTAGTGAGAAACCATCAATTACTAACATTATGGATCCACAACCATCTACATCACGGCAAGTAGACTTGTATGGTCTCGAGGAAACGCCATCGGCAATATCATTAATGTCAGTGCCATCTGATAGCGGTGTGCAAGATTATTCAAGGCGCCATAATATTGAGCTGTTTAACAAGGGCGTAGCTGGAATCAACGTTTCGCCAATATCAGCTAAAAAGTTCCTGAACGTAAATTATGCCCGCAAAAAGTTCAAAGATGTTTCAAACGGCATTCGGACACACATATTTGGGGATCAAGCGGAGGAGGATGACCTGGAACAATTGAAAGTGAAAGCAGCCGAATATGACGAAATAATCGCGCAGCTAAAGGACCGGTATGCTGATCCAGAAACTTCGAGGGACGATCAAGTAAGGATACTTTCGGTTTTACCACAATCTTGGACAAATCAAGAGTAATGGCAGAATTTGGAATAACAAACAAGTACATCGTATCACAAGCTAAATTCCTTGCAAAGCACGAAAGGTGTTTTAGCTGCCCCTAACGAAAAGCTGGGACACGGTCTGAACCCGGAAATAAAAAACCAAATTTTGCAATTTTACGACAGTGATGAGATTACGAGCAACCCCTGGCTATGAACGACTACGTTTCAGTGAGGAGTGAAGGTAAGAGGGTTCATATTCAAAAGCGCCTTTTAGTTTGTTCATTAAGAGAAGCTTTCATTAAATTTCCAAGAGATGCATCAAAATGCTGTTGGGTTTAGCTCTTTTGCAGCACTAAGACCAAAGCATTGCAAATTACTTAACGCTTAGGTTCTCATAACATTTGTGTTTGCACCATTCATGAGAACATTAACGATGCTTCATGGTCTTAGAAAATATTCATTCGAGAATGATTATAAATTGTGTTTGAAGAAATATTATGTAGCTCATCAAGTAGAACTAAAAATGTTACCTCCGTGAATGCGAACGATGTCCAGGCTTTTCAGAGTTTGAGAGTAGTTTAACAGACAAATTAGAAAAACGTGGTTTAGTTGAAATATCTTTTGAGCAATGGATTTCAACTGATAGATGTACACGGTGTTCAATAAGTTCGGATACACTTTCAAAATTTGTTAAAAAAAATGAAAACATGTTTTTTTATTTTTTGGATTTATGTTATTGAAAGCTATGTTTACAAGGAACGTTTACAACATTTCTCTTGGAATGACCCCCCCCTTTGTACTCCTTAACGAGCTTCAAACGTTTCTCGAACGCGTCGCAGGCGGCACGCACGGACTGCATGGGCATTTCGTCCCAGATTTTGAGAATTACCGTCTTGAAATGATCCAAAGTGCTGACCTTGTATTCGTTCAGCTTCGCCATCATATAGGACCAAACAAAAAAGTCGAGAGGATTCAAGTCCGGGAGCTGGGAGGCCACAAAGTTTTGTCCAGAAAGTCGGTTAAATTGTCCCGACACCAGGCTTGAACCACATTTGCCGTATGGGCTGGTGCACCGTCCTGCTGGAACACGTAGTGCTCATCGCCGTAGAGGCTTCGGAGACTGGGGGCAACAACCTTTTCCAAAACCTCAGTTTTGTAGTACGCCGCGTTGATTTTGACGTTTTTTTCAATAAACACCAGGGGTAGCTTACCACGTTTGCATACTGCCCCAAACCATCACCGACGCGGCGCTTTGGAACCGAGGGATGTTTATATTGGATTCAGGAATGCTGTCCCTCGATGGCGCCCACACCCGGTCATTTTGCACATTGTGCGGCTGCTGCAGCACGAACAGTTTCTCGTCCGAAAAAACAAACTCCTGACCAGCGTGCCGAGAGGATCCTCTTAGCTCGATCCAACCGCTTTTTGCTGGTAGCCTCCGAAACGCCATGGACCTTACGTTTTTTGTAAGGCCTGAAACCAAGGTCCTTGGTGAGTATGGTGTGAGCGGTTCCAATGGAAACGTTGAGATCTGCAGCCGTTTTCCGGATTGAGCGGTTCTTTTTGCGCCGAATTCGCTCCCTCACGATCTTGATGACCCGTGGCGTCCTCGCTGAACGCGGCCGACCGGATCTCGCACGGTCATTGGTCGAGGACGTCTCCCGGTATCGCCTGATGGTCGTGTAGACAAAGTTCCGCTTGACCCCATGCGATTTCAGCAGCCGGAATATATCGCCGGGTCGCTCACCGTTCAAAAACGCTTAATTACGAAGTCCCGATACTCTTTCATCGCGCTAACAAACGAACAACAACTAACAGAATGTCAACACCGCGCACATTCGGTAGCGTATGAATGAAGCTAAAGCTGACACCAATACCAATGCAGAATATGTACATGGCGCATACCAACGCAATGATGAAAACTTGTATTCGAACTTATTGAACACCGTGTAGTTTAGAGACACTTGTTAAACCAATTGATGAATTTATTGCTTATTTTTGTGAAAAGTTGGAACAATTAGTATCCCACGATTTTGTCAAATCTCAGCAGTCTAGTTTCTTGAGAGATTATAAAAGTTGTCTTAAAGACGGCAAGTAATAATAATTTGTGGTTTTCTGAAAATTATTCATTTGTTTTTCAAGATGCTGTTCAAAGTAGTTATTGGAGTAATGAGCAAGCCACTATTCACCCTTTTGTCATTTATTACACGGAATCTGGAATACTTAAAAATATCAGTTTCATTGTTATCTCAGAAGTGTTGAAACATGATACGATTGCGGTGCAGGTGTTTATTTCAAAACTAATAAGCTTTTGCAAACAAAAATTAAAGTAAGAAAGCTACGTTTATGTCTGACGGGGCAGCATCCCAATATAAAAATAGGAAGAACTTTGCAAGCCTTTGTAAGTTTAAAAAGAAATACAATATTGATGCTGAATGGCATTTTTCGCAACATCCCACGGTAAGGGACCTTGCGATGCAATTGGTGGTACATTAAAACGAATGGCAAGATATGCAAGCCTTGCTGTACAACATGAACACCCTATAAAAAGTGCATTAGAGTTATTCGAATGGGCGAACCAAAAAAGTGATGATTGTTTAACAAAAATGACGTTTTGTTATGTATCACATGAAGAGTATGAACAGGGGGTATCAGAATGGAATGAAATTTACCGACAGACTAAAACGATTGCAGGTACACAAAAGTACCACTCATTCGTTCCAATTTCAGAAAACGAAGTTTTTGTAAAACTGTTTTTCGAATGACGAAGAAGGCAGGATTCATAATATATATAAAAGCAATCAATAGTTTATATAATGTTTATGTAATATTATCAATGACCGAGACTAATAAATGGTATATATAAATATAAATCCAACCATAATTCATTATTTTTGTCTTATAACTTTAAGTGAAGCTTTTTCAATCGACGAGCTGTTAAGAGTAAGTAAGAGCACATACATGTGTTTTAAAAGAGCTATAAACACAAGAGAAACAATCGTTAGCTATTGTTGTTTTAATATCACGAGTAATTTATGAAAAGGGCGTATTTTTTGAGGTTTTGAAATTTTATTGAAGAAAATCAGAAATATCTTGAAAACGGTTTGCGTTTACGTGGTTTATCATTATAATCATTATTGTTTGTAATGATCTCCAAAACCATATTGTAACATCAAAATTTATTTATAAGAATGAATAATCAAAATTTGAAATATACACCAAAGTTCGCTATTTGAAAAACTTTTTATTATAAGAGCGTCCATCCTAGAGTTTTTTTTTAAAACGTGTCTTTTTTCCTCAAATTTCCATACAACAAATTAAAAAATATTAAAAATATATGTTTTTAGATATTTTATTTTTAGTAATTATTTTTGATTTTTCTTGATGAAAAAAAAAATTTTTTCTGTGTATATTTTTTAAGAAAGGCTTTTTAGTTCCCTACAATTCCCTTATATAAAGTTTTTCTCTAAATGTAATGGTTTTTGAACTACGATTTTTCAAGTAAAATGTTGGAAAAAACACATACGCCCATCTCAAAAGTTACTCTTGAACCCAAATTATCTTAACACCAGTGGAATTTTTTTTTTCCAACGTACTGAACTCATGTGCCAAGTTTCATCCAAATCAATGATGATCGGGTATGATTTTTGGGATTTCCGGCACATTCTGGATGGAATCCCTCCATGTTTTCATTACTTTCTAATTACAGGAATTTGAAACCCAACAATGTACACAAAAAATACGATGTGGGAATTGCTATTAGTAAACGAATGACGCTAATATGAACCACCAGCATAAAAATAACCATACAATTACAATACAACAATGTAAAATAACATTTAACTGTATTGTAGACCATACATATTATTGTTCATGAATCAGATAAATGAAAAATGTATATTTTAATTACAATAGATCAGCTATTTACTATGCATGCTAAAAAAAAAGGTTTTTCCGAAAGTTAAAAAACATAACAACTCCTATTTTTTATTGTCCCTGGGCACTGTCAAAAAGTAGTTTAACTTCAACTACCAGGTTCCAGGGCTTGTCTGATTCTTTACCATTTTATAAAGAAGCGCACAAGTGTTGCCATATCAGTGGAAATGCAGCCCAAAAGTGCTTCTGAAAATCCTCTAGTACTTCTTATCGGTGAACATCATAGTTCTGAGATGGTGATCAATGGTCAAGTACAGTAAAAATAATAGTTGTAAATAGTAGAACTGCTGCATTTGATAATATAGAATCAGTTGAAAAAGCTGAATTAGTTTATAATCATTAATCAGCACACTTTTGGCACATTGCCATTTAGGAGAACTGTTTCATTATTTATCACATGATCCATTGTTCATATTAATCGGAAATGTAGGTTTGGTGTATCAATCAATTGATTCCTTTTGTGGCTTGCTTTCAACAACAAATAAAAATAATTAAAATTAACAATGAATAAAAAGTACGAAATCAAATGGGAAATGAAAATGGGATGGTAACCCTTTATGCTATAGTTTTATAGAAATCTTTTTGCGTGAAGCGATTTTCCTTTTTTATTCTAGGAACATTCTAATTTTGAAGAAAACGCACCTCTTAGAATGTGCACCGGCAATACGCGATGTATTAGCTCGTACAGAGTAAACAGAAGACGAGAGCCAAATAAACTACTCAAATCACGACGGAGCAAATAACAACGTCGTAGAAGGAAGAAAAAATCACCAAATTGCATCGAACCACCAACAAGAAAATTAGAACTGCCAGACTGAACTTTTTTCGATACATTATCATGTAGAAGTGAACACGGAAGTATACTAAAACCAGTCCTAGAATGTAACGTAATACCCGCATATTCAAGGCATAACTGCAAATGGCAAGACATTGAGAGGAGGGTAATTCATATCACAGAATGACACAAAGCACAATAGAAGATGAAGGAATTCACAAACTACAGAAGACCGCAGAAATCATGAAGAAATAACGAAGATAAGTAAAACACCTTAATAAACACACTAACACTGACCTTATTGTGACACTGACGAACTAAATAACAAACAGACAAAATGACGACACGGCACCTTACAAAACAGTTGACATGAACATGACTGAGAGAAAGGAGAAGAAAACTTGAAAATGTAACGCCTTTTGAGGCAGTGTCAACAGCGTCTCTATGGACGACGTGATCCATGCACGGCTGGTGAAATGCTTCAAAAGGAGTTGAGTTATATCATTCTAAAACACGAGGAACAATACAATAGCTTCTTATGTTTGGTTCGAGAAAACTGCTTCGGAAGACACTCATAGCTCATTAATGGTACACTTCTGGGACTAAACCACAAATGACTGGAGAAATTACAAAACGCTTTATTAAACTTGCAAACGTAACACTGACTAACAACATAACAAATAGACAATTGAAGAAACAGACGAAAGGACTCAGAAAACTCAAACATGGCTCCTTCCGAACCATTTGTAACAGCGTCTTCTTGGTCGATATGTTCCGTGTATGGCTGGCTAAGTGATTCGGAAGGATTTACGCAACGATATCATCGAAGGCCTGGCATTTAGAAACCTCTAGGTTTCTTCTCTATTCAGAGTCCTGCCAGAAAACCTTTATGCTAAAAAAGTAGCAGCCCTATATGAAGGCTTTACACAAAAAAAAGTAGTAGTAAAACTCACATTTTGCGTGACGTAATTAATGGACGTTCCCTTATAAGTTCTCTTTCGCCACTCGTACTTATATTCTCAGACATCGTCTTCGTTTCAGAGAGCAAGTAATGGCGCTATAACCATAAGCCACGTGGGGCTAGGACTATAAGTAATGCTTGAGTCCCAACCGTTTGTAGAAAAATGGAGCATCACATAATCTCCTAAGACTAGATGCTCCCAGCGGCTATTTTTAAATATTTTTTTTGTTCTGTACACCAAACGGGGCATTCTGTTTAACTTTTCTCACCGACTTTTCATTTCCCTTTTTCCTTGATATCTACTGAAAACTTCGTGGGTTTTCCGTGTCTTCGTAAGGTAGTTACCAATTCCTCCCAAACTCAAACGGTTGCATGGACGTGGCCAGGTGAGCGATCAAATTTCAATGTTTTCGAGGTGATTATTGCGTGAAGAAACGTATCAGTAACTGGATACGTTTCATGGTGACATGCAATGTTTTCAGCAAATTATTCCTCTTCGATGCTCTATTCACGAGGTGTTCAAACGTCAATGATAATGTTATTCCTAAAAAATAATCGTATATAAACAAGGTGATTAATTTTGCACACAAAATCGATTCATAGAAAGTAACCAGATTGATTCACATTTGTGGTCAGATGCTCTTCTGATTAAAAAATTGTGGTTTTGGGTAGCCTAACATACAGACTACCACAATGTCTTGTAAATTTTAGTCCCTTTAGACCAACACATGCAAGTGTCCATTAGCACATAAGAATGAGTTGAAAGAGATGAGAAAATAAATTCAATCATAAACATCTTTCGTCGAATTGCATATGTATCAGTTTCAGGAGACATAATTTTACACGTACTCATTCTTTACGTTCCCCGACTATTTACAAACATGACGTCTCGAGTAAAATTCATAATTTCTAAGTTGTGTGTAGTATCTTTAACAATTGCATTCAATTAACAAAGTAAGAATCATTTTAAAGAACTAACCTTTGGATACTGCTTGGTTTCAATTACGATTAATTAATTTTTTATATGTAATATGTGTTATGTCGATGCTATACCTAAATCACAATTGTAGGGTAGATGTACACATGGTTTTGTCATGTTTGTAACACAAGACACTTTTTGACACACTTTTGAGAAAAAAAATTAAATAAAAAATAAAAAAATAAAACTCACTGAAAATACAAAAGTTTGGACGAAATCGAAATTTATTTTGAAATACAAGGTTAGGTTACAGTGTTTTTGATTAATCGATTATAAGTGTAAGATCAAAATTTCAAATTTTAAACGGTGTACGGAATTAGATTGCAGCACAAAAAAAACCAGAACCCGATTGAGATGCTTTACACTATATGGAGATCCATTTTTGCCACACTTTATCTTCCTATCGATGGTCAAAAGTTCGGTATACCGGTTTAAAACATGAGTTATTATAAATTATACCATTCCCAGAACTGGATTTTTGCACCGCTGCTGTTCTTCCGACTCCATTTTCGCAACGATTGTCCAGCTACTAATATAACTAATACAGTGTAAATAATATATATTGAACTAATTCCAGCCAAAATTTCAATAGAAAATACCCAATAAAAGTAACAGTCATTTGAAAATGATACAATTTGATTCCGTACACCATTTAAATAAACATTTCAGTGCACTTATACACGGAAAAAAATCTGTGCCCAGATCCGTGAACTGCAGTTATGAATTCAAGAACAAGCAAAAATACACCGTGAACTGAATCACGTTATCATGAACTAGATAACGTTTAAAGGGAAAAAACAATATAGTTAAACATCTGTCCATTGCAAGTCCCGAAGAAAAGGAAAGCGGCTTGGACATTCCCTTCTCCCTGATCTTCACCATAGCAGGACATTCTTTTGGGAACTTGTCGAGATACATTTGACGGTAAAGCTTACCTCTTTGTAATGGAATGTAAAGTACCCAATTCCCTGTCAGTCATTGCCATCCGCATCATACAGGTCTCGTCATCCATTATGAACACGACGTCGCGCTTCGCCGGAAAGATGTTTTTCATCAGCACGTTCATATGTTTCTTCTGGGTGACTGCCTGCTTTCCAGACACGGTCGGCCTCGACTGACACTTCCGCATAACAATGTACATCTTGCCCAGGTACTTCTTCAACCAGACCGTTTGGCCGGTCCCACCAACCTCTCGGCACAAGACGCGGGATGATGAAGCCACCTTACCCTCAGCTTCTTATTTTTTTTATAGATCCCGAAAAATTTAAACACACTTTCTTTCTCATATAAAAAAGGCATACTGTGATTTTTGATTATTTTATTCTCAAACATAGTAGATAACAACAATGTTTTCTTTCCATCTTCATTTCAATTTGCTTGATTTTTCGTAGAGTAGGCAAGTTCTCTCACTTTTTCCTTCAAACTTCTGCATAGGGCTTTCTTCTACCATTTTCATCACTTTTGGCCAATTTTTCATAAATTTTTCAACACTATCCGCTGGTTTTATGTGTTTAATCAGCTTCGCCTTCGCCAAAACCGAGAAAGTTTCGATAGGGCGAATCTTCATTCATCGTCCATGATAGCAGAGCCCGATGTTTTGGTTAATTTGTCGAACAGCATTCGAGTCCTCGGTTTCACAGTTTCAGCCTGTTTGGTGCTTCGTTTAGGCTGCTTCTGCTTCTGACGTGTCGACAGGCTCATTATCTCTTTGATAAGCATGACATTAGTCGCCGAAGTACTTATCTTTTTTGCCACATCTCGGACTAATGCTAAAGGATGACGCTTGAAATAGTCCCTTACCTTTCTGTCGATTGTAGGGTCAGCGGGACCGGGTTTCCTATCTCGTCTTGGGGAATCTACGAAAGAGGACTGTAGTTGATACTTCCGTAATGCGGTTTGACTGCTCCGACACTCACATCTTCTTCCTTAGCCAATTTTCTTCGAAAGACTACTGACGGTGCACCGTTTGTGCACAATCCGTTTTCTTTGCTTGGGGAAGACCACACATTTTCAAACTTCCGTGTGGAAAATTGAAAAAAATTACAACATCAGTTTAAGTTGGATGTAAATAGCAGGACGCAGCCAATACTGCACGCATTTGCACGGTTGAATACTGTACTGTGCATTTTAAATTGATGGTTGATCATTAGTGTATGTGTGATTATTGGAACAGTCTACACGATCGTTTTATGATCGCGCAGTCGAAATCAAGCTTTCGGTTGACGCTCTCTTTCTTCAGGATGGAGAGGATATTGTAAACGCCGGATCGGCTATATCCGATGGATACGAAGTGCTTCACGATGTTTAACTTCTTCGCTCTGGTATCGAGCTGACAGTACCCACAAACAATAGCCATGGCTGCTGCAAATCACCTGACAACACTGTTAATTTTGCATGTCCACAACAGGGTTGCAACAATTTGCGATTCACCACTAGGTGGCAGGGTAATCATATAATATGAGAAATTGCTAAAATTGGTCCAAATTTTGAATGGATACGTTACAATATGATTGTACTTGCCATTCAACCATATAACTGCAAGAATGGTACTGGCGAACAAGCTTGGAGCCCTATTTTAGATCTTATTTAATGCTTTTGAACATGGAAAGTTAATGCTCAGTCCAATTGTATTATTATTCATCCTTTTTAAAATACATAGGTCAAAGCTAGTAACCTCATGATTAAGATTTAAAAAATCTCACACTTAGTCTGCACTATATAGTAACAGCTGTGAAAGGTGTGATATTCTTGATGTCTACTAGTATTTATCCTTTTTCAGATGGTACAATTCATGATACGGTTAAGCTTGTTTTCTGCAGTAACATGATGATGATGATGATTATTATTATTATTGGTTATCTCCCGTCGTACCTCTTTTGCGTATTTTTGTAGCTTATCCGGGGGTAGGATTCTAACTCGTGACCTTGGCGTTAGAGGTATGGATTTCAACCATTACGCCGGGTCACGTTAATATTTGGTATGTAAAATCTTTGGACTTTCTTAGGTTTGTCGCTTCAAATTTTTGAAGCGGCATTACAAATTGGCCATTTTAGAACCTAGCAACCTTCACCTTAACGTCAGCATTTGGTATTGAAAAGTATACACGAGTAGAAACGAATAACTTGATAACTAGCCTTGGTATTCAAGAGCTCAGATTAAGATTTAAAATACCTGCGGATAATACCATAAAATTGTTCCCACAATGTTTTACATATACAAATTGAGGTAAGACGAAACCAAAAAAGAACCTCTCAAGTAGTCCCAGTTATCCAAAATAACAAGTTTTGTTATTCGAAAGATGTTTTTCTTTTTGCAATTCTTATTGTGCTTAGGTATTTTACCTCTTATACTGTGCTCTATATACAAAGACCATTGATCAAGATCAAACTTAGGTATTCATAAGTTATTTTCTCCTGCTCGGGTAGACTAACACGATCGAATCAAGTTAGCTGGCAAGAAAAACAGTTGATAATCAACTGTGGAAGTGCATCTAGAACATCAAATTGAAAGCCGACAGCGAGCTAATTGGTATTAGCAATAATATTAAAATGCCAAGAAACATAAGAAACATTTATAACTGACCGGACTTGTTGACCGTGTGTTAAAATACAGTTAAAATCTGAGCATTGATTGCAACTGTCCACTCAAAAGATTCCGATTCGTTCCAATCAACAGTCAACAACATGCTTCCTTTGTTTTTTTATGACCATATCTTTTTCGACACCTCCGTCGACGGCTTGTCGTGTTCTTCTCCTTTTTCTGTCTCCACCTTTGCTGTTGTATTTCTCGAATTGGATCTGTTTTATTTTTGCATTAGCCACTATCGTAAGCCGCTAGAAGATTGTCTCGTTTGGGTTCTAGGTTTAAATTGGCTCGAAGGCTTTTCGTGCCGCCAATGAAAATTGGACTCTTCGTAATCACAATGGAGGAGACGACCGCCCACGGGGAATCCATCGAACCGGGACGAAGTGGGTGAGAACCCTCCCGTCGAAGAGGGGGCAAACGTGCAGGAAATCATGTTCAGTGGGTGCTATTAGCGCTTTCCTTTCAACACTTTAGCAGTGATTCTTAAGCCATGTTCGACATGAAATTCGCCCTGAGTGTTTTTTGTCGTTTTTGTTATGTTGTTTGTATGCAGAGATGTTGGTGGTAAAGACTTGAGGTTCTTTCGTAGTTCAGTTAGTAAATGCATAACTGTATGTTCAAGAAAAAAAAAATTTCGAAATCATAATAATTATACCAGACAGAAGTAAAATTTACTATTTTTAAAATAAATGCAAAATGACGCAGATTGAACTTGACCTGCGAAAAAAAATCTACAAACTTGGTGTAATGAAAAGGATGTTATCAATGTAGGTCAATGTGTATCAAACAAATGTAAAACGAGTTATTGAAAAGTGTGATGAGTAGTACACCCCACAGGACCTGACGAGAACTGGACGAATATCCGGTTCCAACAAGCCCGAATTGGACCAACAAGTCGTAGATTACATTCAGTAAGCAGTAAGTACCAAAGCAGTACCGGAGCAGACATGTCGTGGCAAAATATGGACCTGCAAGCTGTATTTTGGACAATTCCTCCCACTGTGTTTTGATGGACAACAAACAGTGTATGTTAAAAAGGATTCTAGAACACTGTGGGACTTCAAGTCTACACCAAATCAAGTGAGAAGAGTATCCAAACTGCAGATACGACTGTTGCAATGGAAACAAATCGGTGAGAAAGTGCTCGTTCGTCAAGCAATTTGCACATGTTCACCCAAAAGTTGAAAAGGTGGCAAAAATTGCATCTGAAGTTTTCGCAATCAAATTTTGTTTCAAAGCAGGCAGACACAAATACATCGGTATCAATTTTTCGCCGTTCCGTTTAGTGCCTCGACAGTCTAAGCAACCGTTGGGTCTATAATTACCATCTAGCGCCACCGCGCTGTCGGCCGCGGTTCAAAACCTTGTTCTGCAATGTACATTTTTTATTTATGTGTACTGCACACATTAAATTTTTTAAGCAATTTGCTTTGTTGTATTTTTGCCCACAACCATTGTTGCATTTTTTCTCCAAGTTACGATTCACAACGAGAAATGAAACAAAATAACGCGAAATTGCATTACAATTTTGCGTTCTTATTTTGGGTGAAAAGTAGTGTTTCTAGATTTTATTTTAAAAAGCAACTTTTAAGTTCAACTCAAACATCGGAGGTATTTTGAAACACGTGGCACTCTTTCATAAAGCAATTGAAACAAACCGTGCCTAATTTGAGTTTAATATAAGAAAGTTATTCAATTTTGCAGTACTGCTTGATTTTGTAGAATGATTTCACACTTTTCAAAGTAATGTCTGAACGTGGGTTATGGCACCCTGATATAGCAAAATTCACTTATCCAGATGGAGGCACACGTAGCTGATGAAATTAACTTCATTGGAATGTGTGATTTGTGATTTTCATACCTCGAATAGAAACGATATTTTCCTTCGGCCTATTCCCTCAAGTCAAGATGTCGACTCCACAACCTGGACACTACATATTGCATTCATCAACACATGAACCGAGCCCAACGGCTACTTCCCTCCTGAAGGAAGACGTGACCAGAGACTTTTTCGCCTCAGAAAAATCCTGCCGACCTCGACTGGGATTGAATCCCAACCCAGTGGGGTGCCAAGCAGCAGTCACGCTGGCCATCACACCACCGGTACCGGCCGATTATAGATGGTGTCTTTGGGAAATACATTGGTAACGACAATAACTGCCACGTGATGGTCTAACTAATTCGGAATCGGCTCAGTAGGTAGAACGAGCTGGTATGCAAAATGATTGTATTAATTTGTTCCATTATGAAATATCTCGAGATTCTGGTCATATCTTCAGCAAAGTAGGTCAAGTAATTTTCAATTGGTGGATGTTAGTTCGAAATTGGCTCACTACAAGGCGCAATTATGCATATGAATATCTAGTACAAGCTGTACCTCGACAATCTGGTCATCAAGTGAGATGCCGTCTTTGTTGGCCGTTGTTCAAGTGGCCACCCGGAGGAGGTAAGTCACTAATCTCTGCAAAACGAATATATTGGATTGGAAACGGTGTATAAAGGCTGGCGACGTTTTTGAACCCAAGATGGCGACTTCTGTTGCGTAAAGAGTTAGAAATACTGTAAATACCCTGTAATATGGATATTATTGGATCAGGAATGGTCAATTAAGGCTGCAAATCGATGCTCAATGCCATTTGGGCATCCAAGATGGCAACGTCTGTTGGGTAAAGAGTAAGAAATACTGTCAAATACCCTGCCTATCCTCTGTATATATGAATCTTATGTAATGAAAAGCGCCCTTCCAACAATATAAACTGAAAACGGTAAATGTAGCTGAATCGGATTCCATCTTAAAATCGACAATAGTTCCATAATTATCGGACATCTTAGGGCAAGACTGCTTTTATCACAAAATTAAACTCCATATGGCAAATTTAATGCATGTGG
>JASCZW010013748.1:0-24700 GCA_034211315.2 Aedes japonicus | reverse complement strand
AAAACGACTCTATCCGATGTTTAGCCTGTTCCGTCAAATTCAATATGTCGCCAATCAGCATTAGCATTGCCTGCAGTTGAAGCCAACGTCGAATGGGCTGAGTCAATCAATCCGTACAATGCGGGAATATTGCGTGCATTTGTCGACTGCCGAAGAGATCACCTCTAAAAGAAACCAAGTCAGATCGACCAATCGCAAAACTGGAGTTTTCAATATCTCCACATAGTGTCTGGTGAGGACCACCTTAATGACTCCACCAACGAATCTCGTAAGCAGCCGTCTGCCTGGCTCTTGGGACGGCCGCAACCCACTGATTGCTCGCTGCCACCGCTACGCTGCCGCTGCCGCTGCTGCCGTTGACTATCGACTACAGGAAACATCACCACTCTCCTTCTCGATCGGTCAATCAGTGACACAGTCTAATCACTCGGATAGTGATGCTAGAAGCTAACGGCCGTTCGGATGCTGAGCGGGTGAACAAGATGACCGTGAGTGTAGATACGAAATTTACCACAGGCAATTCGGGTGCCGTTTATATGTATATGTTGAGCTTAGGTTTAGTTAGTTTTTGTAGTACGTTATAGTGTACGGTCCTGCGTTACTGTTAAAGCTGTAAAGAAGTATGTCCCTTGTTTCTGGCTAAGGGATTGATTGTGCCAGTACTACAGCCCTCATCCAGCTTCTTCAACCATCTTCGAGCTATTGGCCACCGCGAGGAACCGAGAGAACGGTCCAGATATCCAACACATTCCATCTGTTTTTCGTCTTCCTACAAGAAAAAGAATGAAAAAAAAAATCAAACGGGGAACCACTTGCCGAATCTTGGCCCCAATTCTCTCTTCAAAATACTCCGCCTCAAATTAGAGCTTCTTAACGATACGATAAAACAGAATTTTCCCAGACTGTAAACATTTCCGGTTGTCATTGGTTGCTATGGTTGCCACCGTAGCAACCACCTCAACACGTCCCGGTCGGGCCAGTGCTGCCAGAATACTTCAAAATCGAGTTATAAATTACACAAGTTGATGGAAGCTGATGCATTCTGAGCAAACGTGAGTTTTGTGATCAAATATGAGTGACGTTGCCTTTTTTCTAAGGTTTTCGCACACAGAGCCTTTGGCATTCCCACCACTCTACATCTTGGGGAGAGAAGAAAATCATGAGACTGTGTAAATTTGATGAATTCTGAGCAACTTTGAAGAAAAAGGTTACTTTCACTAGAAAGCTGTCTTGCCCCTTGGATAAACTTGACTTTGTGATCTGAGGATGTCCATTGAGAGGTCATGACAGGCTGGCCACCCGGAAGCGATCCGGAACATCCGTAATAGTGACCAGTTCTTGGAAAGCAGCCACAAAAGGACCTTTTTTTTGGCAATCAACATTTGGTTTACGAAGAGCAGAATGAACTTCAATTCGTGGTCTCGAAAAATGTCCGTTGAGAGAGGTCATATGGTGACCACCCGGAAGGTCCGGAACTTCCGTAGAAGTGACCAGCTTCTTATTTTTTTGCAAATCAACATTTAGTTTACGAAAGTAGAACGATCTTCAATTTGTGGTCTGAAGATGTCCCTTGACACGGTCAGTATGGTGGCCACCCGAGAGAGCCGGAACATCCGTAATAGTGACCAGTTCTTGGAAGCAGCCCCAAATTGTATCAAGGTAAGGCAAACTATGTGTTCGCGTCGTTTGATTCCAGACCACGAAGAAGGAATATGAAACATCGTCGTTGAGTATGAATGCATGACTATCTTCGTGCTTTGGTGCAACACGACGAAAATGGAAAGACGTCGCGTAGCTCGAATCGGTGAAAAAATGAAACACAGATAAATTTTAATTTTTTAAGCGGAGAAATAATGTGACTCCTGGAACCTCGCCAATATCATGTCCAAAAATGTAAAAGTATTCTCAATATTACAACCGCCACTCTTCTTTCAGCACCGCGTATTTCATGAGAAAATTATGCTGCCTTTTGCTTCATAGTAAATGTTTTTAAGGTTAAATCATAATTTTATCTTCTAACTTTCATTCAGCCAGAGGTATTAAGGACTGGGTTTTTGATGGTTTATTGGAGCAGCTGAAACACTTTGAAAAAAATCTAAGGGCTGTGGAGAGTTCCGAGTGGAGGCGTTATGCCTTATTTGCAAACGGATGAGCAAATATCGAGGTTGTCGTTTTTGATGGATGAGTGAGGAAACTGGCACATTTACAGCTTGACCAGGCATAGCGATAATGTTCATTTCCGAATGTTAGAATGTTAATCAAGAAAATGATGTCGAACATATACGGACAGTGAAAATGTTTAAGATATTTGTCGAAGCTTCGAGTCGAGCCGGGAAAATCACCATCCAAAGAAAATGGACAAATCAATCTTCAATATACAGTCCATCGCAAAATTGAGTGCACACACCTGCTAGTTCACATTTTTCTAACATTTCCAAGACAAATATCACTATGCATGAAAATTTGCCATGGAGTTCAATAAATTAATCTTGCAGCTAGTGATGGGTGCACACATAACATGCAAACTTTTACTCAGTTTTTTAGAATTGTCGAAAATATGATAAATGAGCCATTTTCAATGTCGCAAATTGAGTGTCCACTTTTGTGTTCGTCCACATATTTCATTTTATGTATTATATCAATTGAAAATTTCCATGATGTTTTATAACAGTGTCACTATGAGCATCTGTCAGCTGCTAGCAGAGTGGTCACATTGATTGTTTACTGCAATTCAACTGAGTTCTAATCGAAATGGCTACAAAAAGAAAGGAAACGGATATTAATACGCGAACTCAGGTAATAAGTCTGTGCTGCCGTGGAAAATCATTGCGGGAAATTGCTGAAATCATTGGTAGACCACATTCGACAGTATTCAAAATTATCAAAAAGTGGAAATGCGAAGGGACTGGAAAAATCTTGCTGGTAGAGGCAGCGTATTCTAACACCTGGAGATGAACGGCAAATTGTGAGAACATTACGAAAAAATCCTAGAACAAGCATTCCGAAATTGGCTGTGGAGGTTGCTGACAACATTAAAAGACCCGTTAGTGCCGATACCATCAGACGCGCGGCGCACAGACATAATTTGCATGGCCGAGTTGCTTGGAAAAAACCACTTTCTCAAAAGCAAACATCAAAAAAGCGGCTGGAATTTGCAAAAGAACATGTGGACAAACCTCAGGATTTCTGGAACACAGTAATTTTCACCGATGAAACGAAAGTGAACTTGTTTTGATCGGATGGAAGGAAAATGGTGTGGAGAAAGCCAAGATCGGAGCTGCAATCACAAAAATTTGTGCCCAACCGTTAAGCATGGAGGAGGAAGCGTAATGATGTGGGGCTCGATGGCGGCTAGTGGAACCGGCACTATGGAGTTTATAGAAACGACCATGGATAAAATGGGTTATCTCAACATCCTGGAACGAAATCTTCAACCTTCGGTGCAAAAATTGGGATTACCACGGGTTTATTAGCTTCCAGCAAGATAACGATCCCAAGCATACCTCCTACGTAGTACGTGAGTGGTTGCTCTATAATGTCCCGAAACAACTCAAAACTCCTCCCCAATCACCTGATTTAAATCCTATTGAGCATTTGTGGTGTGAGGTTAAGAATCGACTAAAAAATGTTAACCCAACAAATAAGAAGGATTCAAATCGGCGATTCAGAACATTTGGGAGAATATTCCATCATCGGTGACTAAGAAGCTGGTGGAGTCGATGCGCGCGTCGCTTACAAGCCGTGCTGGAGGCCAAGGGAGGACACACCAAATATTAAATAATTTGTTTTTTTATGTCTACGGGCATTTAAACTTGTTTTATTAATAAAAAGTTGACTGTGCACTCAATTTTGCCAGGTGAGAATTGATGTTTTTTTCTTTTCATTTTTTTTGTAATGAATTCATTTGTTATTGTTTTTATTTTGCCCACCAATCATATGGAAGAGAAATAAAGTTATTGTTAAACTATGATTGATGTCATTTAATTTCTTTAATCCCTGAAAAACGTTACATTACTAATGAAACTATAGGTGTGCACTCAATTTTGCGACTGACTGTAAATAAACTTCTTCAGCTCTATTTTTTTTACATCCATCACTGAAAGTTGCTGTCTCATCACAAAACGCATCATTATCTAAAACGCGATTTCCGCAACAAAAATCTTTATCGAAACTCAAACCGCATGCAAAAATTTTACAAAGCAAAACAAAACAATCGCCTGGTTACCAGGCGTAGCCAGAACATAACAATTGAACTGTCAAATTACTGTGGCACACATCGGCACCCATTGGCACTAGGATTGGAACATCGCATCGCTTAGAGGCACACTAAAAAAAATGGGCACAAGAGATATTGTGCTGAGCGACTCACCCCTTGATAGTAACGCATATGCGTACCATAGAACTAACAAATAAATTTCATAAGGTTGAATAATGAAACTCATATAATTGCAATAAATAAATCATCAGGAGTGGATATAAAAACAATTGTAGCATTTCATAAGTTAAAGTTATGAAATTCAAACCATTTTCTTGTGGCGAATTTTCATAAGGATATTTAATGAACTTTAAAAGGTTTTTTGCGCTAGTGTACAGTGTCTATAGTTTACAGAGGTGCCAAGACGCCTCATATTTGTTCCACATGGTTATATTCACCATAAAATGTGGAAAAAATTGGAGCTTTCAAAAATTTGTAACAAAATGAGGAGTGCATATAAAAAAAATTATTAACGCTCACGTTATAAGAAGTTCATTGCTTTCAAAGGAAAAAAAGGGGTTTAAGTCTGACGAGCAAGGTCTATTGATTATCGATTTTTTCTCTGTGTAGACTCACCGGTCGACGGTGACGATTTTTCATATCCGCACCTACTTCACTCCAAACGGGCAGCCTTGCTCCCTTGACAGTTTGTTTTTGTTTTCATCTTTCAGCTCTGATGGGTCATTCGTCTTCGCGACGTCATTAACGTACCAAGTGATGGGAGGTGAACTCAAGATGTCTAAATTTTCGTTCCTCGAGTCTATATGATGGTAAAACGCATAACAAACAAAAACACCCGATAGTGACGCTGCCATTTTGTAGTCAATTTAAATACGTGCGTTGAGTGTGATAATATTCGGTCGTAATTTGAGCCATTTAATCGTTCTCCAAGAGTGCCATCATGGCAGGAGCTGAAAAGTGAAGCAAATCGAGGACAAACTACTAGGCGTGGCTGTGTGCGGTTCGAAGGGGTAGGATTATGTCAGCGCCGGATCAGCGGCTGGACGATGCTCCCGGACGGGACGTTCCGAATCCCAGCTGGCATCGATTGCTTTTGGCGGGAAGATGCAACAGCGGCAGCGGTCCGGACAGTTTTCTCTCCGTTGATACGACAGTGGCGCAAGAGGAAACGGAGGGCGAGGATGAAATTTTGAGTGTGCTGCGAAATGAGTGCAGTGGGAATTATGATTCCGGGAATTTTTCATTCTCGGAAGGTTCCACCAACAAAGAAAAGATTGCCCCGAGCCCCGGAGCAGCTGGACATGAGCTTCATCATCGGTTCGTTCAGTTGAATACGGAACTTTATCAGGCAAAGACGGAGCTGCTGACGTACAAATACAAATGGAATGAGATTCGAAACGAGGTAGAGCTGCGATGGAACAAAAAATACCAACGGGTAGTTGATGAGAAGGTAGAGTTGCAGCAGGAGATAGACGATTTGAAGCAGCAGCGGCAAACAGTGGTGGTGGATTCCGTTGGTGGCTGTGAACGGAGCTTGGAAGTTTTTAAATTACGTTCCGAGTTGGATCAGATTAAAATCCAATTGGGATGCAAAGAACGCGCCAATGGGATTTTGAAGGAGAAGATCACCGAACAGTACTGTGATAAGGAGAACCTTTCATTGGAGGTTGGGAAGCTGGAGAAAATGCTGCTAGAGGTCCGTAGTGAATTGAACGCGGTGAGGACTTCAGAGGCGTGGTTTCGGAATGAGTTACATGTGTGCCAAAATGTGATTGCCAACCTGAGGGAAAGTAATCAGTTGTTTGACAAACGACTGAGCCAGGAAAGGGTGCATAGTGATCGGATGAAGGTAGAACTGCAACAGGTGATACGTGGTGCGGAGCAAATCGAACGGAAAGCGATAGCCGAGAAGTCGAATCTTCTCGCGAAGCTTGAAACCGATTGAAGCGTCCAGTCGATTAGAGAAAGTATCTGATTTGATAGCGCAAGAGCATGTTTGCCAACATGATGTGGATGCGGGGAAAATTGCCGCGCTTCTCGATTCAATCAAGAATCATGAGCGTGAAAACGACCAGCATCGATCGAACATTCAGTTGCTCAAAAGCACTCTCTCTACTCAGGAGGCTCTCGTACAGTCGTTCAAAGATAGGGAAACCGAAACGGCATCCAGAATAAAATCGCTGGAGGAGGAAATATCGAGGCTAAGAAATGCCAAGGATAATACGGTCGAGCAAAACAATGAACTGCAAGCGACTATCGCGCGACAAAGCTTCGCCAAACGAGACCTAGATGTCAGCGTTGGACATTTGGGGGCGCAGCTGAAAGTTTTATCGATAAACTTTGAAAACACGCGACAAGCTCTCAGTGCAAAGGAATTTGAACTGGGAAATTTACGAAAGGAATTCCTTCGGTTAACCGAGCGCTGCAGGGAACTGGAGGGAAGCCAAATGGAGCTGGAGGCCACATTGAAAACGAGTGAGCTGCAAGCAGCGGAGATGTACGGTCAGTTGTTGGTGAACTTCCAAAGGATTCAATCGAGGAATCTGGACCTGGAGCTGAAACTAGGTCAGTACGCGGAGCATGACGAAAAGTTTCGGAAGAGTGAAGAACTGGTCCAGAAACTGCGACGGGAGATTACCGAGCTGCAGGAGAAGATGGTTCAGGAAGAAGAGCTTGGTTTGAGTTCCACTAGCAGCAGTAGCAATAGTGCAGAGGGTAGTAATTGCGATAGCAATAGTTCACGGAAAAATGTCAACGTTTGTGCGAAACATGGCAATGCATTACCGGAAGACGATGTTAACGAGCTGAAGTTGCTGCTCAAGGTGATTGAGATTGAGCACCGTCAGAAGTTGAAACGATACGAGGTGAATAATCGTACGCTTTTCAAGAAAGTTAAGGAACATGGCCGAGCCAGAAAAGTGGCCGAGCAGCAAGTCGAGACACTGGAGAAGGACGTCTGCAAAATGTCATCGCTTCAATGCGAAATGGCTGGGGTTAGAGAGAAGAATCTACTGCTGGAAGCGGATATGGAGACGATACTCAAAGAATGCCACCAGCTGAAGAGTGAGAAGGCTCGATTGGTGTTGGCAATGGAGAACAACTGCCTGCTGAAAAAGGATGAAGATATATGGAGCTCGTTTCAGCGAATATTTTTGGATCTTCGAAACAAACAGGTCACTGATAAGGAGAATAAGCGACTTAAGGAGTTGCTGCTGATCAGCGAGAGAAAAATTGCTCAATTGGAAGAGGAACTTAAGCATTCCCTGTCGACTTCGGAAGAAAAGAGCACGGTGATTGAGAATCTGAAGATGAACAACGAACTGCAGCAGGTAGAGTCGGATAATATGCGATCGGAGTTGATGGTGAAAAGTATTCAGCTGGAGGATACGCATCGCATGATTGGGGATATGAGTTCCGAGCGTAGCTCACTACAGGACTCAATGAACGGGCAGCAGATGAATGAGGCTAAGCTTCGGATGGAGATTGACTTTCTTCTGCAGCAGTTGCAAGTACGGGATGTTCAGCTGGAAACGGCCCACGAGAGACTGAGGCTGTACGAAGAGTCCGAGCGGATACTGGCCGAATCGAGACAACGGTTCTTCGGCGATTTGCAGACACTGAAGGACGATATTATTGCCGAGAAGCAGGAGAAGCAGCAGCTGCAAGATGAGTTGAAGGCACTGCGGGTAAATATGGTTCAGATGGTGGATGATGATGATAAGGTAAGGACATACGCTTTTTTTTCGAGAGGGGTCGATTTGAGCAATGGATTTTGTTTTCAGAACTTCCACTCGGTCAGCCAACCGGATAGTGTCAACGTGTCGTCGTCCGATGCCAGTTCTGTCGCGTCCAAGGCCATGCTCAGCTTCGACGAACCGGCGCTCAAGGTGCTGCTGGAGGACTGCTCTCGGCGGAATAGCGCCATGCGGCCACTGCAGGAGTGCGTGGCTGCACTGCGGGCGGAGATGAACAACCTGAATGCGGCGGTGCGGCAAAACGGTGCCCAGCGGTACCACGTGGCATCGCTGATGGAGGAACTGCAGGATGCGACCAACGGTACGTACAACGCCAGATGAGTTTAGGTTTTGTCGGAAGGTTTGATTGATTATCTGCTCACTTTCAACTGGAGTGAAAGTGATGCTCATGATAGTTTGGTTAGGTCAGTTTGTAGGTTAGGATACTGCAATGCTGTAGGATGATCTTTTCGTTGACGCCGGACAATCGAAACTTATCGAAACACCATTTATTCGAAGGAACACAATTGTTTTCCACTTGTTTATAGAATGCTCACGTTTGCTTTGGCGTTCAATTGTATGAAGGTAGAGCTTCCTACCAAGGGAAGGGATTCAATGATTGTTTTAAAATGCCCGAGGTGACGTTTTCACTTTGTCTCCGGGTTCTCAATAGTACTCACTAGTGCCACAGAGAACAGACATCCAGGCTCGAACGTTTTTTGTTCAACTCACTGTGTAATGTTTTGAAAGCAAACCGTTGGAAAAACAGCGCCGTTAGGTTTCACCAAACTAAAATTGACAGACAGTCAAATCTAGAGCCGCGCAGGTGGCGCCATCAACATACGATTCACCTAAACCTAAAAAGCAGTTGCTTGGATGTCCATTATCTGTGTTAGTGCTTTGAATTTATACTTTTTTCAGCAGAGTTTTTTAGGCCAATTCTGCTGGTTACCCTTTCACCTCAACGAGATGTCTTAACTTTTTCAGAAGTCATTGGTCGGGAATTCTCAAGAGAAGTTTCGGATTCTCAGAAAGAAGCAGCGAGTGAACTTAAAACTTAACTTTATTTGGCAACCTGTACAACAGATATCCTACGTCTACTGGTTAATTTGTCGATTTAAAATCAGGTTTATAATCCTACATGTTTTTATGTACTTATTAAGAATTTTGCGTAGCCCTTTGAATTTCGGTTTTGCTAACAATTTTTGTTTTTTTTTGGGGTGACACTCTGTTCGGAATACAAGAGGTTAATCTACCTATTTTAATATTCTTTCAATTTTTGTCCCTTTCAGACCTGGGATTTCTCAATGTTTTCTCACGTTTATATCTTTATTGTAACTCGGATCTGAAGCAGGGTTGCCAAATTATTTTTCGTTCTTATCTTTAATTTATTCCTGTGTTTAACTGCAGAAAATCTTGGCAAACATTCTTTGCTAAAAACTTTGTCTTGTAAAAGTAGAATGGACACTTCGCAGGTTCCTGAAAATTAATGCCTGCCGTTTTTAATTGCTATTGAGTTGAATGCAAAATAAAACAGATAAAGGGTGTTCCGATCAAAATTTGGTCAAACAGTGAGTCGATCACAATTTTTATTAATAATTCAAATTCTTTTTCTTTTTCAAATTCAGTTAATACAGAATAGACGAGAAATACTCAGCTCAGCTTTCTTTTTACCGAATGCGAATTGCCGGGTCTTTCATTTAACACCTGCCATAAGATTGTGTACAGTCTCCTTGTCCCCTTTTTCGCCGCAGAACGCCAGTTTGCCTTGAACTGTTTCTCACTCACAACAGGTTTTTGAGTCTTCTTAAGGTTCCGCGTGACGATGGCCCAATATTGTTTGATTGGGCGGAGCTTGGGAGGGTTGAACGTTGTTGGCAACATACCACTCCATGACCTTTTTTCCGTAATGGCAAGATGCCAAATCCGGCCAAAATAGAACGGAACAATTGTGACGCTTCAGGATAGGCAGTAGACGTTTGAAGGCACTCGCAGGGTGGCCACTGACTTGGGAAAAATGTGGGAATCCAAAATCATCGGGAAATATGCGGGAAAAAGGCGGGAATTTCAAAAGTCATCGGGAATTTTTGTAATATGGAAGGAACCACCTTTTTCAAATGATTTGAGTAGCGTTTTTGTCATTCACTCGGTCCACCGATCTCATTGTTCAGCCTGTTCAAAACGTACCGCTTAGAGCATCTTTAGCGGTGGTCTATTTTAACATTTTTATAGTTTACTTGCATCAGCAAACTTAAAAAGAACCAGCTAAAACAGACCAACTTTGCGTTCCCCGCAACGGTGTAGTGTTTCTTGTTGTTAAACCCACCAACACCTATCATCTTGTTAATCCTACAATATCCAGAGATCAGAAGTTTTGTTTTTTCAGAGACCGAGGATATTTCGCAAACTTTTTACCATGGATGGTGAGTGTGTGAATGCATGCATCTCATTTGAACGATATTAGATAGTGCTGATAGTGATAGATAGCGCCACGCCAACCTATGACAAGAAGCACTTTCTTTGACGTTTCAACATGCCAAGGGATATGATCTTAGACATTATGCGACAACTAGAGTCAACTGATGACTTTTTCCAGCTGTTGCGATGCAGCTGGATATGTTGGCCTTAGTGTTACATAGTTGCACTGCAGCCTAACAGATGTTGGCGTTTGTCCTCATCTAGTTCTCTCGACGAAAACTTGGGGGTTGGTTACCCTGAGGAATTTTTGCAAATTTATCCTTAAGACTTACGGCCCGCAGTATATACGCCCCCAATATCGGAAAAGGTTAAGAAACTGATGGACACACATTATCTCCCAAAAGTTCGAATAAAATCTTGTAAATTCAGTGCACTTAGAAACTCAGGGAACTTATCAGAATCTCGGTATACTTTTTAGATTTGACTTAGACTTTCCCGAGGTTTAGCTATTCTCCCTGATGTCAAAGGAACATACCATAAAATCAGGGAACTTTCCAGAAAATCGGGGAGCTTTCCAGAAATTAAAGGTTCTTCCTAGAAGTTCAGACAACTTTCCTGAAATTCAGATTGTTTCCTATAAATTCAGGGAATTGTCCAAAAATTCAAGAAGCTTACCAGGAGTTCAGGGAAGTTTCCAAAAGTAAAGGGTTCTTCACAGAAGTCCAGGTAACTATCCAAAAATCAGGGGGCTTCCAGAAGTTCAGAAAACTTATCGAATTATTTTGGGTATTTTTTTCAGAAGTTCATAGAACTACTCAAGATGTTCAGGAAACTTCCCAAAAATTCAAGGAACTTTCCAGAAAATTAGAAAACTTTCAATAGAGAACAGTCAAGAAATTCATGAAGCTTTTCAACAGTTTGCGGATCTTCCTAGAAGTTTAGTGAACTTCTTAGAATTTCATGAAACTTGCTAGACATATAGAGAAATTCTTAGAAGTTCAGCGATCATGTTGGAGTTCAAGAAATGCTTCAGGAAATACTCACAAAGATTATGGGACTCCCCCAAAGATCAGGAAACTTTCCAAAAGGTCAGCAAACATCTTAGACGTTCAGAGAACTTCCCAGAAATTTAGAAAATTTCCCAGAAGTTCAGGGAACTTTCCAGAAGCTCGAAAAAACTCCTGGATGCTCAGGGGATTCAGCAATTCAGAAAATTTCTCAGTAGTCTTGCGGTCTTCCAAGAATCTCAGAAAACTTCCCCCAAGATCGGGGAACTTTCTAGAATTTCAGAAAACGTCCCAGATAAACAGGAAACTGGATTTTTTGAGCATTCGAAAAGTTTAGGAAACATTCAAAGGATTTTTCATAAGTTTGCGGAGCTTCCTAGAACTTCAGGGATCTTTCCTGGTGATCGAGAAACTTTCCAATCGTTCCGAAAACATCCCAAAAGTTCAGGGTATTTAAGTTTTTAGAAGAACTTAAACTTCTTACTACTCGATAATTTTTCGAACCCAACCAAAACTAGAATAAAGAAACCAAATACTTTTTAATCAATTTCATAGAATTTCCACCTATTCACAATCTTGGAGATCTTGTACGGTTTAACAAAATCTCGGTAATGCTAACTATTCCACAGAAATTCCACGGCTTTCAAGATTTTTCTCTTAAGTTATTTAAATATGTGTGATATTCTGCTTTTTATCACAGAATATGTACCTGCTGGAAGTTAAAACAACTTCTGGGAAGCAAAATCTGATTTTCTAAGTTCCCGTCATTTCCAGAAAGTTGTTCCTATTCCATGGATGATCAGCAAACTTTTTGGAAGTTCATCCAAGTTTCCAGAAACGTTAATAATTTTTCGGCAATTCAATGAACTTCTCTACATTTCCACCATTTCTCTTCTCGAAAGACAGCGAGCAAACTTCATGATAATCTGCAAACTTCCAATTATTTTATTCAACTACCGACAAGTTTAATCAACTTCTGGCATGTTCATTATAGATATTTCCACCCAATCTTCATAGATATTCGAAGTTCATAAAATTAAATTTTTAAAGAGTGCGTTCAGTAAGAAACTTAGAAGCTTATATAAGTTCTAAAATGATGCAAAATAAATCCGGTATAAAACAAAATTTACAAACACCAGCGATGCAGCGATGTTTTTGCGTTTGATCTAAACAAATAAATCCAAACCAAGATTTGAACCACCGTTGAAGATGACCTTAGAAGATCTGGCTACACGGCTGTAACAGGTGAGGCCAGAAATGAACTTATCTTTCATGAGGTGGCGAATGTGTTTGAAGCTTGGCGAATTGCGTTTGTAAGGGTGTAAACACATGGTGAAAGCAGAATTTGGGCAGCTGTGCTCAATGCCGTATGACGTTGTTTGCCGGATTCCAGAGAAAAGAAAATGGTTTGGACAAATTTTGGCTAGAACCAAGAAGGAGCTACAAAATTTGACAACATTGGCTCATCCTGTCGCACAAAAAGGCGTATTTTAAATAAATGGAAAGTGTCTGGTGGTAAATCAAACTGGAAAAAGTGTGGGAGCTCAGAGATTTAGCTACGAGTAATTTATATTTACTCATCTTAACAGTCGGGAAAATAAGGCAAAAATGCGGGAAAAATTCGGGAAAAATGCGGGAATTTTTATAGTAAGATTGTGTGGCCACCCTGAAATAAGGTCATTGATACTGGAATTAATTAATTTTAAATCACGCGCATCGGGTGATCCGGCTATAAACTTCCAAACAGTACCTACGGCATCCAATTCTGTCTTTTCTGTCTTTTGGAAGGAATGATGTTTCCTAGTGCAGTATTAATTTCATCAAATTTTTGTAATATTATTTCTGAGAACTGATTGCTTTCAACTTCATCGAATCTATTTTTGAGGTCTACGACATGAGTTTTTAATGCTTCAATGCTAAAATGATGGATATAGTAATATGATTGATATTGAATTGCCTCATGCGCTACCGGTCATTGAACAAACTATACGGCTGAGAGCATCAGCCACAACATTACTTTTGCCAGGTTTATATTCTATGCTATAGTCGTGTTCTTCCAAGTACGACTTCCAACGTTTAAGCTTTGCGTTGGTGTTTTTAGATGATAGTGAGAATGTTAGAGGCTGATGATCTGTTAGAATTTTGAACTTGGTTCCATATAGGTAATTTCTGAATGTTTGGAGAGCCCAATAAATGGCAAGCATTTCTTTCTCTGGAACCGAATATTTTTCTTCTGCATGGGAGAGAGTTCTTGAAGCAAAATGGATTGGTTTAGCGTTCTGGGCTTCCCCTTGTGACAGAACGGCTCCGATTGCGAAAGCTGAAGCGTCGGTTGTCAAAGTGAAAGGTCGATTATAGTCAGGATATATTGAAATGTCTGAAGAAGACAGTATACTTTTCATTTTTTTAAAACATATTTGTTTACCTTCGGTTAGCTTAAGCCTTTTGTTAGAGTGACATCCCTCCCCTCTTAAAAGATTTGTAAGGGGTTTTGCGATTTTTGCAAAATCCTTTACGAATCTCCTATAATACCCCATCATTCCTAAAAGTGATCGGAGTTCTTTTATAGTCGTAGGCTCAGGATATTTTTCTATGGCTTCAATTTTCTTTATATTGGGCTTAAGGCCATCAGACGTGATAACGTAACCGAGAAATTCAATTTCCTTATGTAAAAATTCCGACTTGTCTAATTGAATTTTTAGGTTAGCGTTATTTAAAGCTTTCAGAATAATTTCGAGATTTTTAAGGACTTCGTCGAGTGATTTTCCAAATATGATTACGTCGTCAATGGAGACGTAACATATTTTGCCTATATGTTCCCTCAATACGTCATCGATTGCTCGTTGGAAAATTGCGGGAGCATTTTTAGGGCCAAACGGCATGCGAGTGAATTCATACTTGCCGTTATTAATCGAGAATGCGGTTTTCTCGATGTCGCCCTCTTTCATTTTTATCTGGTGAAAACCAGAGGCTAAATCCAGGGTGATAAAATATTGTTGACCTTTTAATTGGTCTGAAATAGTTTTCTCATTTAATTTGCGGTAGTCTACTACCATTCGAATTTTTTTCTCTCCGGAAGCATCTGATTTTTTTGGAACGATCCACACTGGTGATGTCCAGGCGGATCGTGATGGTCTTATAATGCCATCTTGAAGAAGCTGGTCAACTTGTTTATTCACCTCGGCAGCATATGCAGCAGGGTATGGATAAACTTTTCGATGAATAGGAATTTCATCAACGGTGTTAATACTGCACTCAACGACTGTGTGCTACACGTCAATTTTGCGTCCGGCTTGTGGAATACTTCCTCATACCGGTTCAATACACTTAACAGCTGTTCTTTCTCGAGTGATGAAAGATGAGCCGTTCGGTATGCATGCAGTTAATAAACTTTACGTTTATTTAATTAAAAAAAATATTTTTTTATTCTCACTTCTTTTCATTAATAACTAAATTAATTCTATCAGTTAAATTTAACTAAACTAGATCAAGAGCCGGACTGTGGTAAACTACTCAGCTGCTGTACTGCGATGTGGTTTTTATTGATTGAAATGTTATTGATTATTAATTCCTATGAAAGCAAGTGTCTCGTTGCGGGTTCTGGGAATGATGTCTGGTGCTACTGGTGTTGATGATACAATTGAAGTTGAACGGAATGCACTTTCTAAGAAACACAGGTGGCTGGCTATCATAATGAATAGCAATGCTTGTGTCTAACGTTGTAGAATGATGATGGTAATTAACTCCTCCCTTCTTAAAAGACTTTGTCCTCAAAGTCTAAAAGAGCGATCTTGCGTTGGCATGTTGAGAAAGTTTTGTATTTCGATAAATCGTTCTGTTGAAACATCTGGATATGGTGATTTATTTTCTATCGTTATATGTTTTCCTTGAATTTCTTCTGAAGTGGGTGCTGTTGCCATTTCTTGTTCATTGATATTGATTTCGATGTTTACCTTTTTTGAGTTCCAATACTTTACAATGATTCCAACAACTATTATCAATAAAATTATGAATGAGGTACAAAAGCTTATCATGCCGAAAAGATGTAACTTCCATTGTAAAGAGTTGTTTAGTAGATAGACATGGTTTAGAATACTCCTATGATGAAGGGTTAAATTCGCCAAATACTCCTGTGATGGTATATCAATTAAATTATCTTCTTTCACCATTAATCCTGTAGTCGGTCTAAATGTTTTACTGTCAATTTTGACAATAAAATTCGTATATATATTGTTGTGTAAATATAATTCACATTGTTCAAATTGAATTATATACGATCCTTCCAGTGACTGAACATTGTTGCTGCAATTTGACTGTAAGCTGAGGTTTACATTATTGAGTAGGATAGTGGCTTCATCTATACGTTTGACAATTCCCGTTGAATAGACTTTATCGAAGGTACAATTTGCATGTTGTATTCGAATCAGTTTGTGGATACATTCATTTGGTGTCTTCATTAGTTTCGAATCGCAAATAAAGATGTTGTCATCCTGTATACATTCACTGTTGATCTCGAAGGTTATTGTGTCGTTGAAAAGGATATAATTTGAATCCAGATGAATTCTTTTTTGATCTTGTATTAAGGAGTCAATAAATTCATATTGGTATATTTCTGAAGATAATTGAGGTATTTTAAGCATATACAAGATATGGGTATTATTCATTGTAACTTGAGTGGACGATTTTGATAATAGTTTTTCAAATGTTGTAACAAATACATTTTGTTGCTCTAAAAAAGGTTTTATCCTAGCGAAATCCGATAATGATAGAATTCTGCTACTTGGAATGCCATGTTTTGCAAGTAAAACCGCATCTTACAAAATCTCCAATTGTTGTTGAACAGCATCCATGTTGAGAATCGTTGTAAGAATATGCATTTCCCTCTGATGTTCCAATTGTGTCTTAAAATTCAATTCCAAGAGATTGTTCGTTGATTTACTAATATGTTGAATTCTTGTGTCTATGGCGTTATTAATAAGGACTTGCTGATTATTACTATCAATTAAATTATTCATGGTACTGTTGATAACACGCAGATCTTCGGCATCTGGGGATCCTGCAATCCACTTCCAAACCGTTCCAATGGTGTCCCAGCGTTTTCTTCGATGAGTTATTGGTTTTAATTTATAATATGTATTATACAATATTGTGTGTTTCTTTTGAGTAACTGATAAAGTTGTCCATTGAATTTGTTTGTTGTCAAAATTTCATCAAAATTTTGAATTATATCTTCAAATTGCGTAAAATTAATGGGTTGTATAATTCTGACATTTCCTAACTGAATTTTTGCTTTTCCCAATGGAATAATTGCCAAAGGATTCTGATTAAAATCATGCACTTTAATTGTCGATTCCACGATGACATTTGACAAACACAGGAGAAATATCCTAGAAATAAAGATAAAATAACAAAATCATTCTTTTCTTATATTCATTTTATGAATTTTTCTATTATTTGTATCGATAATATATGTATCGTGATTTTCTTTGATATTAATTTTTTTGTATCTACTTTTTCTTTTAGAAATATCATAAGTTTTTTCAAAAACATAAGTTCCTGGATTAGAAGTTGGATACTGTTTTTCTTGTATGTGCTCATTTTTCTTTTGATACAAATTTATCACTTTTTCACGGCTTTTTGTTTTTTGTTTTATCATTTCATCTGCATCTAAATTTTTATTAATGTCTCCAATATATATATTATTAGGTGTATTTTTTACAAATCTGTGTATTGAATTATTATATTTGTGTACTGTAGACCTTATTAGTTGTGCAACATCAATATCTGGTACATCCTTTTTGATACATTTTGAGATTTCTCTTAGAGTAGAATGACACCTCTCTATCTGGCCATTTGTTTCTGATCTGTGAATAGGTGTTCTAAATATTTGAATATCTAAATTTCTCAAACGCTGCTCAATAACATTAGAATTAAATGAACTTTCATTGTCCATTACAACCATCTTTGGGATATTCCATTCATGCAAGAGATCAAGGAGTGCATCTTCAACATCCAGAAGAGATTTAGACTCTATAGCTCTATATCTTAAATATTTAGAAAACTTATCAATCGTTGTTAAAAATAAATTATTTATATCATAGACAAATATATCAACATGAATTATCTCGCCTGGCTGTTTTGGTATAGGAGTTTTAAACTGTACAAACTTCTGAGGATTCCTTTCATACTTCTCTGTTTTGCAAACTTCACAATTTTTCACAAACTGCTTAATTATTTTTGTCATTTTTGGAAAATAGAAACTTTTTAAAAGCTGTTCAATGTTTTCTGTAGCATTTCTGTGTGCAAATTGATGAACTTTTTTTATTTCTTCCAATTGTCTTTCCTCATCTTGAATATCCTGAACCTTCAATTGTGAAAATCGAGCCTTAATAATTCTTGGATCAAAATGCTGTCTATATATCTCTTGTATTGTTGCCATTATTGGCTCAGTAGTGAAAATTCCATTTACAACACTCGGATTTAGGAAGTTCTTCAACTTTTCTATAAGAAACTCAATTGTGAATCTTGGCTCAATGAAAATGTGTAGCTTGAAACCTTCAAAGGGTACAACTAAACCATAGCTTGATCGATTTCCAATTTTGAAAATAATTTGATTTTTTAAATACATTTAATGGAGCCTCTGTAGACGGAATAAAAGAATTGTCATCATCATCAGCAGAATTTTGTGTAGCAGTTAATTAATTAATCTGAACTCTTGACAATGCATCAGCCACCACATTTGCTTTACCTGGTTTATAATGAATTTCGTGATCATGCTCCTCCAAAAAAGCCTTCCATCGTTTCAATTTCGCATTATTATTTTTGGGTGAAATTGCATATGTCAAGGGCTGATGATCAGTATAAATTATTATCTTCTGACCATAAATAAAATTTCTAAGAGAATGCAATGCCCAAACAATAGCAAGCATTTCTTTTTCATTGTGCGCATAATTTTCCTCCGTACTAGACAATGTTTTTGAAATAAACGTAATTGGTCTTTCTCCGTCATGGAAATTTTGTGACAACACAGCACCAATCGCTTTATTTGATGCATCAGTTGTGAGTAGAAAAGGTTTTTCAAAGTCTGGGAACGCCTATACATCCTCCGATGATAAAATTTCCCTTAGTAATTCAAAAGCTTTTGTTCCTTCACTATCCAATTTTATTTTGAAATTTTTAGATTCATTTTTTGAAATTTGTCGGTGTCCATTAGCACCTTTTAAAAACTTAGTCAATGGCTTTGCTATCTTTGCATAATTTTTCACAAAACGCCTATAATATCCTGATAAACCCAAAAACATTCTAAGTTCCTTTACACTCGTAGGTTGAGGATAATTTTTAATTGCATGAACTTTCTTTGGATTTGGCATCAAGCCACTCGCTGAAACAATAAATCCCAAAAAAAATCGCACTTTTCTGGTTGAATCCGAAAATTGGCACTTCGCAATGTCTCAAAAATTGTTTTAATGTTTTCTAAATGTTCCTCAAAAGTTTCTCCCACGATGTTAATATCATCAATATATACAAAGCAAATTTTTCCAATATGTGCTCTAAGAACATCATCCATAACTCTTTGAAAAATACTTGGTGCATTCTTAAGCCCAAATGGCATACGTACAAACTCATATTTCCCATTATTAACGGAAAAGGCAGTTTTCTCAATATCCCTTTCCGACATGAGAACCTGATGAAAACCAGAAGCTAAGTCAATTGTTGTAAAATATCTACTCTTGCCTAAATTTGCAAAAACCGTAGAAGTATCTGGAATCGGATAACGGTCACTAATTGTTTTCGTATTTAGTTTTCTAAAATCAATAACCATTCTATATTTTTTTGTATTTGAAGCGTCAGATTTCTTTGGGACTATCCAAATTGGTGAATTATATGGAGATTTAGAGGGGCGTATAATTCCATCCTCTAACAATTTATTAATTTGTCTCTCAATTTCTGACTTTAATCCTTGTGGATATGGGTATGATTTTGAATAGACCGGACTGTCATTGTTTGTTCGGATCTCAGCTTTGACGTTGGTAGTAAATGACAACTTACCATCCATTGGTTGAAAAAGATCTTGAAATGTGGTTAATAATTTCAGTAATACCTTCCTTTTCGGTTCTTCCAAATGGGCATCCCTTATCTGTATATGGTTCACCTCCTGTAACCTATATGCTAACAAAGGAATAGAATTATTATTAATGGTTAATAAATTGTTTTTTGTGTCTATGATTGCTCCCATCTTACTCAGAGTATCATGCCCAATTATGGCATCGAACGTTCTTAATTCTTTCATGTGATACAACCTAACGTTTACTTCTGAATATGGTTGAAAAAGTTTTGCTTGTGAATAGTTGAATATTTTAATACTCCCTCCAACTGAAGAGACGTAGAAAGGGTTCTCAACCGGATGAGAAATCTTAGCGAATTTTGGATGAATAAAATTCTTATTCGATCCAGTATCTACAAGTATGTTCAATGGTTCACCGCGTGTACCATAAAATAAAAATATGGCAACGCAGAATTTACCCTAAAAATTCAATTCAGCCTCATCGCCTAGAAAAGACTCTTCATCTCCTTCCTGATATGCAATTCCCGTGGCATATCTCTCAAAGACGCTCCTCGGAACAATTTTCCTCGGACAAGTATGGAACCTGTTCAAAGTACTGCTCTGTTTCTGGATCCTCTTCACTATTTATAGTCTGAATATTAAACTGTCTAGGATTTTTATTTGGAATTGGGGGCCTATTTGCATAATTTATTTGTCTTGACCTTATCGATTGATCAACTTCCATTGGTTCAGGTTTATCAGTAGGTTTCCGCATAAATGGATTATTTTGCGGATTTCTAGGAAAGTTGTAATTCGGAAGTTGAGGCTTCGGAAACTCGGAACCATTCCATTGTGGATTTTGTAAATTGTGATTACGGAACTGTGAATTTTGGAAATTCTGATTATGGAATTGTGGGTTATAATTTTGTGGTTGAGGTCGTTGATGTGGAATAACGTTAGGCGCAAATCTTTGTGGAACATAATTCTGCATTGGTTGATATGTTTTATGATTATTAGAATGTTGTTGAGGCACAAACCTCGGTGGGAGTCTTGGTGGTAATTTAATTGGAATAAGGTTCTTAGATGATGAAGACATTTCAAAGTTTCTTGGTTTTGCCATTATTTTTCTGAATTCAATATTTTGATATGTTATACAATAAGCATAAGCATTTGCCAATGATTCAGGATCATAATTTTTCAAAAATTTCCCAATGTCACCGTCCAAACCCCTAATAAAAGCATCAATGGCCTTTCTGTTATACATGCTAATCATTGCCCTGCATGCTTCTGGATGACTAAATGCTGAGTTGGTTTTAATCTGTCCAGCTATTAACGAGAGTAATCTGTTTATCTCGTCATAATAAATTTCCAAGCTTCTACCAGACTGTGAAACATTCATAAGCTGGTAATCCAATGTGGTAAGATCCCTTTTCTCACCATAATACGTTAAAAGCGTTTTCTTTATCAGATTCCAATTAATATTGACATCTGAATTAACTAAGGCTGTATTTGCTTCGCCTTTAATTTTTCTTCTAATCGGTGTGCAAATGGCATAAAATTTATTTTTTTGCGCAACCGTACTTGAGCCACAAATTTGATAAGCCTTCACGAGTGCATCAACATCTTTAATCCAACTACTCAATTCGTCGGATTTTCCCTCGAAAATTGGAATACCGTTAATTAATTCCGGTACTTTTTCAATAGAAGATGGATCAGCTGGTGTTCCATCGGGATTCTGATAATACAGAATTGGATCATTATAATCCAATTCCGGGGGCAATATATTTAAATTTTCTAAAGCACCAATTCTAGAAAGGATACTTTGTAGCTCTTCCGGAGTAATTTGAGCCATTTTTAAGTTAAGTTTTTTGAATTTCTGGATTAAACTTTCAAGATCAATTTTTACAGT
Organism: Aedes japonicus; assembly: GCA_034211315.2. Classification (NCBI taxonomy): domain Eukaryota; kingdom Metazoa; phylum Arthropoda; class Insecta; order Diptera; family Culicidae; genus Aedes; species Aedes japonicus. The sequence continues at coordinate 3,372 of JASCZW010013748.1, read as the reverse complement.
TTAGAATTTAGAAAAACTGTATTTAAATATCACAACAAGGATTTATTAATATAATAAACTCACTCTACCAAGAACCAACGATGTGAAAGAAGGGTTTCACTTTTTCTTAAACTCACTATTTATTTTGCTTTATTTTTATCACTCCTTAAATAGTTTATTTTTTTATTTAAGTTCACTTTTCAATCAGACTAAACTCAATTCACTTTTTCTTTCATTCTGTAAAAAATGATTTATTATTAGTTATACTCACAGAATAATCTTAACCATAACTTTCGTTCTGTTTCGTCGAAAGTGCAAGTATTCGCCTTGTATCAGTGAATGTCCTTGTCTTTTGGTTGGATCCTATTCCTGTTTCGGCTGGATTCCAATTTGGTTCAGGACCAGGCACGATCTCCAACTGTCCCAGTGAAGTGGCTAATTCCCGTTTGTCCGCCTCCGAGTGATTAACTGTCGACGGTGACTAAGGGCTCTTCCTTCACGGCTGCTGATGCGGTAAAGTGGTGTTTCGGATTAATGTTCACTATACTATATCGTCGCGACACTATTAACCGAACTCGCGCTGGTCCCTATTCGGGCGCCAGTCAATAAACTTTACGTTTATTTAATTAAAAAAAATATTTTTTTATTCTCACTTCTTTTCATTAATAACTAAATTAATTCTATCAGTGAAATTTAACTAAACTAGATCAAGAGCCGGACTGTGGTAAACTACTCAGCTGCTGTACTGCGATGTGGTTTTTATTGATTGAAATGTTATTGATTATTAATTCCTATGAAAGCAAGTGTCTCGTTGCGGGTTCTGGGAATGATGTCTGGTGCTACTGGTGTTGATGATACAATTGAAGTTGAACGGAATGCACTTTCTAAGAAACACAGGTGGCTGGCTATCATAATGAATAGCAATGCTTGTGTCTAACGTTGTAGAATGATGATGGTAATTAACTATGCTCAGTTGGGTTTGCTTGGCAAGCCGTTTGAGCTTCATGAGGTGTGGTTTGGTGGCTGATGTTATTTGATGCTTTCGTTATCGTTTGCTGGGGGGAATATTGTAGAAGTGAGACGTTCAAAGACTCATTCCCTTTGTTTAGTTGCAACGTATTGCTTCCCAGATCGAGTTTTGCATTAAGGGCATTTAGTACGCCCGTTCCAATAATCCCATGAAAAAATGGGTGGAAATCATGTAATATTCCTTAAACCTTATCCGTGGTATATGGGCTTGTAGGTTTAGTAGGCGACAAGCAAAGGTTCACTTGTAAGCGTCGGTTGGGCGAGCGACAAGGTAGTAGCGTTTGATTAACGCATTAAGGCCTTTATAGGTGTCCTCAGGAATGGAGGTGTCCTCATCCTATTTTGGGATGAAAAAAGTTTATGTCGATTGCTTTGTTAGCCTTGAACTTTCCATTGGCACTACCAATATTGTTAGCCTCGAAATAATACGGTTTTTGAAGTGAGTAATTGTTGGCTAACATAGGGTGGATTAGATTAATATTTGCGCCGGTATCGATTAAAAAAGGGAAATCGCCTATGGTTGTTTTAAGGTTGATGTAGGCCATCGTTGGTGTTACCAACGAGGGAGCCACTCTAAAAAATTTGCTTCGTTAGATTGGGAGTTGCTTGTTGTTTGTGGAGTTATTTCAGAGGGTTCTCCAGTTTCTTTGTGTATGGGTTGGATTGGTTGTTCATATGAATAATCGTAGGGGGTTTCGTTCCCGTACTGCTCATCGACATAGCCGTAATCGTAACCGTCGGGGTGTAACCATAGTCATAATCTTCGTACTGTGGGTACATGCTTTCAAGTGGATGAGCTTGCCTCTTGAAAGTTTGATATTGCTGTGAAGGTGGATGTGGTCGCTTCAGATTCATTGCGGGTCGATTTCCATAGTTTAAATGTCTGGTTTGTTGACTGGTGTCAACTTCTATTGGTTCTGGGTTAGCAAATGGATTATTACGGAAGGGATTTGGTCTAAACTGAGTATTTTGTGGGTTTGAATTAAACGGATTATTTTGAGAAGTGCGTCTGAACGGGTTTGGTTGGAATGGCCTTGGTGGCGGTGCAGGGTTGTAAAAATGATTAATGGGTGGTCTTCTTGGTGGCAAAGGAGGTGGAGCGAATAGTCTAGGCTGTGGAATATGTGTTCTAACAGGGACCCTTGGCGGATCTCGTGGTTTGGGAGTTGATTGTCCACCAAATTCGTACCTGTAGGGAGCTGATCTTATGTCCATGTTCAAATATTCTACGCAAAAATTATAAGCTTGTCCTAACGATTGAGGTTTTGGGCTTTTTAGCAAAATACTCAAAGGTTTATCCAAACCTCTGATAAACGCGTCCAACGCTTTGTCGCGGAAATAATCAACATGAACTGCGGCGTTTAATTTCATTTTGGGGTCGGTTTGTATTTGGGATATAATCAACGACAATAGCTCGTTGACCCGACTGTAATAGGTGTTTAATGTTTCGTCAGATTTCTTTATTGACGTTAATTGAAAATCAAGTGTTTTTATATCCCTTTGATCTTTATAATAAAGGATCAGGGTACTCTTGATTCCCTCCCAATCAAAGTATATATTATTAGCTTTCCTGCAAATTATTCGTTCTAATACGCTTAGCTGAACAGCGGTAGCGCTGTTTTTCTATAGTACCGCACAGTGATTCGGCGTCGGACAACCAGTCAACAAGTCTGGTTGAAAAGTTTACACAGTAAATTTGGAGAATATCAAAAACTTTTCTGCTGCACGGGGCTTAGCTGCTTTGCCCTTGTGCTTGGATTTATCGGTCTTGCAGGGTCCGTATGATGGGTTTCGGCAGTCTTCGTGAAAAACGGTCATACTCGGATGATGGTTAATACCAAATCTCTTTATTTCGTTTTAAGTTTACATTAATGAAACCTTCGGGTAGGTTTTCCTTTATCTTCTTAAACATATATCGGTTCTATTCTTATTACGCTTATGCTCTCGTTCCAATAGGAATCGATTATAGTTAGTCTACGTTACAAGAAAGAGAAAGATATAGTTGCGCGCTACTCGGTGCGCTTGAGTTGCTGAGCGTGGTGAGTGCTGCTTGTAAGAATTAGGATGTAGGTTAGTAACGATATGTGAAATGCGTGACGTTGCACTTCTTGGCCTGCTCAATGTTTACGTTCCGCTTAAGAGTTGCATCGACTTATGCTTCTCACGGTGCATGTTATTTATGACATGGAAAGATGTTGTAAGGTTTGTCACCAAGTGCTTGTGAAATGTATTGCTTGAAGTCGTATTGAAATGAGGATGGGAAAGTTGTCTGGAAAATGTTGTAAGGAGTTTTATGACTAAGACTCATGTTCGATTGGAAGTGTGAATTGATTTGGGTAAGAGCGAAGAGCTCGGATTTACAAA
>JASCZW010013747.1:0-24711 GCA_034211315.2 Aedes japonicus | reverse complement strand
AAAAAAAAAAAAAAAAAAAAAAAAAAAAAAAAAAAAAAAAAAAAAAAAAAAAAAAAAAAAAAAAAAAAAAAAAAAAAAAAAAAAAAAAAAAAAAAAAAAAAAAAAAAAAAAAAAAAAAAAAAAAAAAAAAAAAAAAAAAAAAAAAAAAAAAAAAAAAAAAAAAAAAAAAAAAAAAAAAAAAAAAAAAAAAAAAAATCGGTGTGTGGATTCAGTTACGTATTGCTTACATCGATATTCAGCCGCTCCATCTCCTCCGACGCCTGATCCGGACAGAACACCGCGTCTTTTCCCTTATGGTATATCTTGATGAACGACGAAACTTCCGGCGGGCATTTCGTACCTAAATTTCCCCGTTCACATGCAGTCCGGAACGAAAGAAAAGCGCATTTGAGGCACCTTCTTGGGAACTTGGTGTGTGAAATGCACTTCACCACGGAGCTTACTTCCTTCGTTGCCATCCAGGGTGAGATAGGTCTCATCGTTCATCACCACCGCCACGTCGCGATTCACCAGGAAAATTGAGTTGACCATCTTATTCAGCCGTTGCTGCTGCGTCATTGCCTGCAGCTCCGAAACTAGTGGACGCTACTTCCACTTCCTGAAATGTATGTTCATGTTCGCCAGGTACTTTTTCACTGTTTGGCCGGTTGAACCGACTTTTCCCTCGGTCTTTCTGTTCAGCATCCTATGGAGCTTCTTGTTGCTGAGGCTCGTCGGCCGTCTGGAACCGGGCATTTTTTCGATGCTCTGATTGTTGTCTAATAGTGCCAAGATGTTGTAGATGCCGGAACGAGCGCATTCGGCGTCCACAAAGTGCCGAACGATGTCCTTTTTCGATGCGGTGGGGTGCCGTTCTTTAAACGCGCACACTTCTGAACTGAGTTGCTTCACTGTTTTTGACATCACGTTTAGAGTTCGACTGCTAGGGCTGTAGTTTTGTCAGTGCGGGTAAAGGTAAACACAAGAAAAAATCGGAAATGTTTGTCCATTTTTTCAAATGCAAACGTTCACTCCATACAAAGTAGTTAAATGGGTTGAGATCTGGTGAAGAAGCAGGCCATTTTTCGCTTGTGATGAAGTCGGGCAAATTTTCCGCACGCACGCTTGTGTCTTCTTTGCCTTGTGAGCTGCAGCTGAGTGCTGTTGGATACAATATGGTGTATTTCCATGCATGGTTCTTCAAAACCGGCTTGATTTAGTATTCAGTGTTGATTTTTACGTTAGGTTCTATGAAAAGAAGAAAGGTTTTCCTTTTAGTGAAACGGTGCCCCATATCATGATTTTCAATACATTCTGATAGAGTTCTACAGACATTGTGCATTCAGATCATGTCCGAGGAGCCTGTTCAATTGACGCGGGGGACATTTGAGGTGTTTGCTCAATGTACGGCCGGACTACGTCTTATTCGCTCCCTCACACATTTTTTTCTTCGTTCTAGCAGTTCGTTTGGCACCTCCTTTGGCTGAGTATGGACATCTCCAGTTTCCACGGTCCAAGCTTTTGCAAATGTTATTTTAAAACTGGCTCCAGTGTGGCTTTCATGATAGCTGATAAATATAAACAAACGGAATCGCTTATTTATCTTCAGCGATAAGCTGTCAAAATAATGCATTCAAAATAGGTATAATCAATTCCGTGTTAAAATTATCCAGCTGAAATAAATCAAGGCTGAAAAAAGGTGAAACCTATTGAAAGACACACTGTATATAATAGGCTTCTCTTAAATTTATTTGTTTGAGGAATTTGTAAGTGCAAAACGTTACCAATCCATCAATAATCCGATTGTTTACATTGAAAACTTCATGATTTTTCAGTTCCGAGCAACCGAAATACGATTCGGAATCGGAATTTGACAGCAAATAAGTCGTTAAATCCACCACAGTCATAAGTCCAGGAGCCTCCTCATTTAACGAACTAGTCTGCGTTTTCCGGTGCGTTATTCAGGAATGAAACAAAAAGGCAATTCACTGCTGCCAGGAGCAACTTGAGGGTAATTATCAGCATCCGAGAGGAGCAACACGACTTTCTGTCCGGCGCCAGCATCACCCGCATCAAACACGGCCACTTTTCAGCTCAAAAATATACCCCAGAATATTCTCAACAAAGTAGATTTTTTTTTTAGTAAAAGCTGACATTTTACTCAATAATTGGTATTATCGAGTAGCATGTCGTGCTTAGGAACGGTATTTTTCTTGTTCCAAATTGCTGCAAGAATAAATCAAAATATATACCAGATTTAAAATGATGCAAAATAGATCCAGTGTAAAACAAATTTTGCAACACCAGTGCACACAGATAAAAAGAAACTTTGAATTTTCAGCGTTATCTAATGCACATGAAGGGAATGCTGGATTTAGCAAAAAATAATGGGATATTTCATGTAATTTAAGTCTGATAACGCTTGAATCTAGTCTGTAGTATGAAAGATTAAAAACATTGTAGCATGGCGCATGAAATATTGCAAACAATTTCTTTGTTTACACCTACTTTGGCTTGGAATTAAACGAGGGGAAATTATACGTGCTTGTAAGATTTAATTATTTTTTTCTGTGCAGTGATATTTTTGCGTTTGGTCTAAAAAAAGTCAATCGATTTGGACCACCGTTGAGGATGCCCTTAGGCTGAGTTCATATTCTGTACCATTGAGCAATGATACTCAGAAACTTGCATTTCTAGTAACCATTTCCATCCAGTGTTACATCAAATTTAAAAGAACAATCCCAAGAACATTTTGTATAATTGATGCCTGGAGGTGTCGCGTAACTGGAACTGTTGCTGCATACGATAGTAAATTCGAATCGGTCATCATTTCTCGAGCCTTGCATTTCCACACTGTCAAATATTAGCCAAGAATCGCGAAACAAAATATTCAACGTCATGCATCAGCCATCACCCGATTCCTAGCCTGATTACACGCACAACTACACGTAACCACATTGTCGCCGTTCACGCCGCTCTTGAATGCTACAAATAGCTTCGCACAAATTTCCACAAACGAGCTCACTGCCACCGTCCAATTAACTGTTGCCACTGCCGTCGCCCCACAATGCTGGTTTACTCTCTAGACATGCCCATAAAGCCCATAATTACTATCACACTCATTAGCACGAGTCCAGCGTCAGTTCGGCCGTGATTTGCATATACGCACATTTGCTCAAGTTGCAACAGCCATTACGCACCGAACCAGGTTCAAATTGGACTGAAAACCACCATTCAATGAACGTCTCGAGTGATCGGCTGAGTCGCGACAATTTTGCGTCACCTCAAGTAGCTCCTGTCTTGTATGACCTTGAGTAGGGGAAATGATTGCAAGCTGCGTCTCGTTGCTGTAGCTGTTGACCGCAAACTGAGGGAGCGGAATACATTTACTCGTTGGCCTAGGTACGTATCAAATGTAAATCGGTTGGCTATCGACATTATCTGCATCCCAATGGTCAATGGAACTTGCTTTAAGAACATCAAAATTGAGTGAGTCCATTAATGGAAGCAATCTCAACAACTATCAATTTGGAGAACATCTCTCCTCGAGCTCAAGGAAAACTTGCTCCATCCGGATAACCGAACATCGAACTGGATTGCATGCTTCAATATTTGCCCGAATGGGAAAGTTTGTCAAAACTGAATAACTGGGAAAGTGTAACTCTTATCAAAGTTCAAGCAGGAGAAAAATGGATAAAGGAAACTGGGGCAGCCATTGGAAGGATGTCTTTTTCCGCAAACGAACGACGAACGCACGTCGTGGGGATGGGGGTTTTTACGTAACGTTAGTCCACTTCCACCCGCTCGGCAAATCTGGTCTAGTTGATTATTCCCACGCAGTGCTGGAGAACTGAGGAAACGGAAGTAGGAAACCGTAAGAAGGAGCCGGAAGAGCGAGCATAATTGAATAAAAGGAAAATAAATTTTCAAAAAGGGATGCCGCACAGAGAAATGCGAAGCCCGGGTCCGTTGGATGAGGAAGAATCTTTCGAGTGTGTCCTTGTGTTGTTTTGTTGCTGAGTGGACACAGTGGAGAGGCCATCAATGATTCTGTGTTGTGTGTGGCTTTATTTACGAAGAAGGGAACGGGAGCTTTGTATGGCTATTTAGGTGTAGTGGCATTATGCTGAATTGGTGGGCATAGAATATCAGAAGTGCTTTGAACCGTGCGACGGCAGGACGTCGAGTGAGGGGAGTAGAGTGGACAGAAGCAACCAACCACTCACTGATCTGTGGTGACATTCCGGAGGCTCCGAAGAAAAAAATCAAACGAGAAGTGGATGATTTTGGATATGCCGAAGCAACGTCATCATAAATTATCCGAAACTACCCACCCCTCAGCAAAGCGAACTGAAAATAACTTCAAATTGTCAATCGCACTCGCAATCATTCCCCTTGAGCATGCATGGGTTTGAAAGCAGTAATTAAAGGTGTATTCTCTTCAATGATCCCTTCCGCCCCGGTTCAAAGCCGGTTCGGCAAAACAAGATCCCGGAATTGTTATTCATTTCGATTCCATATTCGAGAATAGAACGATTCAACAGACGAAACGACTGCGACGAAGGATCGTTCCGTTATTCCGTTCTCTTTCGACCCCGTCCTCCGGATCGGTTGATTGACATAAACAATTCCGTACTGGAAAAAGTATCGCATGACACAATTTGCGCTTTGTAAGAGGATTAGATTCGAAACCGGGGGCAAGTTCTTCGGAATTAACCACTCGATTTGAGATTTGTTTTTTTTTCGGTTTCGTTTCGCTTCTTTCTGGCGGAGAGTCTGGAAGCTGTTGACGTTAATACCTACCAGCAGATTTTTCGTTTTGTTATCGTGCTGTAACCCTTTGCGACAGCTGTGATGAAGAACCTTGAAACCGGATCGGAAATATCAACAGGTCGTCAGCGGGAATATGACGGGAAAGGTTACGTATGAGACTTTACATTATTGTTTGAGTTCAGGGAATTCAAAACATTCTTCAAAACAAAAGATCTAAATACAGGCAAGAAGCTGTTTCATGTACCTTTATAATACACAGAAAAAATAATTATTTTTAAAAAGCGTGTAAAATATCCCCGCGTTTAATTCTAAGCTAAAGGAGGCGTAAACAACGAAATTGTTTGCAATCTTTTATATGTTGTATATGCTAGATTCGGGCGTTATCTGGCTTAAATTCACATGAAATATCCCATTATTTGCTGCCAAATCTAGCATTCCTTTTATGTGCATTAGATAACGCAGAAAATTCAATGTTCCTCTCTATCTGTGAAGAGTAGATTAATAAACCGTTTACTACTAAACATGAATATAGGAATTGTACAGTAAAAAAAACCAGAGGAGTTGGGTTTAAGGCACGACGCATGGTTGACTTTTCTTTTAACTAGTTCATTTAACATTTGCATTTAAAAAAATTGACTTTTTTCGGATGGTGATAAAAAAAAGCTAAGGCAGATAATTGCTTTTGATAAAGTTCCCATGTAAGGTTATTATTTGAGCTTACTTGCAAAAAAATTCTACGCCCCCCTACGGCGGACGAAAACATACGTGAAGGAAAGTTTTTGAGTTCTTGCTTCGTTTCATCTATCAATTCCTTCTCAGTCTTCGCGACAAAGTTGTTGGAGTAGATCTTATGCTTCAGGTTGGCCCAGAAATTTTCAATGGGACGCAGCTGGGGGACCTTGGATGGGTTCGCTGTCTTGGGTACCACATCGATATTCAGCCGCTTCATCTCCTCAAACGATCACTTCGAGTAGTGGGCCAACGTCAGATCCGACCAGGACACATCGTCTTCTCGATTATTCTATTTCTTGATGAATGACGCAACTTCCGGCAGGCATTTCGTACCATAAATTTCCCCGTTCACGGCCAGTCCGGAGCGCAAGAAGAGCAGCTTTGACATCCCCTTCTCGCTGATTGTCAGCCACAGCAGCACCTTATTGGGTAACTTGGTGTGTGATTTGAACTTCACCTCGGAGCTTACTTCCTTCGTGGGGGAAGTAAAATACGAAGTGCCCTGCCAGTCGTTGCCATCCAGGGTGTGATAAGTCTCATCGTCCATCACCAACGCCACGTCGCGATTCGCCGAGAAAATCGAGTTAACCATTGCAGCTGGACGCGACATCCGCTTCCTGACATGTATGTTCATGTTTGCTAGGTACATTTTCACTGTTTGGCCGGTTGATCCGACCTCCCGGCCAGGCGCACACAGCGATGCCAATTTTCCCTCGGTCTTCCTCTTCAGCATCCTTTGGAGCTTCTTATAGCTCAGGGTCTGCCGTCTGGAACCGGGTTTTCTTTCCATGCTCTGATTGTTGTCTAATAGTGCTAAGATGTTGTAGATGCTGGAACGGGCGTATCTGGTTTCCACAAAGTACCACACGATGTCCGTTTTTGAAGCGGTGGGGTGCTGTTCTTTGAACGCGGATTCTTCTAAACGGAGTTGCTTCACTGTTTTTGCCATCTCGGTTAGAGTTCGACTGATTTAGAGCTGTCAAATTTGGGCTGTGGTCCGGTACGGATACACTATTAGGAAATTCCATTTGGATTTCCCCGATCCTTGGAATAATTCCCACGAGCTAAATCTATTTCATTGTGGATCATATGCCAACTTGTTCCTGAAACGGCCATTCTGTAATAGGTTCCCCTGGGGTATCGAATGGCCATAAACATATTTAGAGGGAATCCTTGGCAATATGGGTATCAAAATTAGATAAATTTCTCCAGGCGTATATTTCTTATCGTTTTGTTGCCATCTGATGATCTTTTTCCGAACCGGTTATTCTGGAACAGGTTCCAGTGGGTCCTCAAGTTACCAGAAACAAACTTTGAAGGAAACGCTGGCAATATTGGTATCAAAATTCATGAAATTTCTTCAGAAGGCTATCTCTGAATGTTTTGTGGCCACTTGATGATTTGTCCCCATCACAGGTTCCCGTGGGGTTTCGGAACTTCATCAAATTTCCCCAGTAGGCTATTTCTCCACGTTTTGTGACTATCTGAGGATCAGTCATCGAACCGGTTATTCTGGAACAAGTTCCCGTGGGTCCTCAAGATGCCATTACCATATTTAGAAGGAAACCCTGGCAATATGGGTTTCAAAATTATAAAGGTTCTCCAGCAGGCTTTTTCTCAACGTTTTGTTGCCACCTGTGCTCTGTCCTTGGAACGGCATCTCGGAACAGGTTCCTGTCGGGTCTCACGAGGCCATTAACAAACTAGCCATAAAACATTGAGAAAATATCATACTGAAGAAATTCAATGAATTCAATTTTGAAACCCATATTGCCAGGTTTTCCTTCTGAAAATATTCATGGCTACTCGAGGCTTCACGGGAAGCTGTTGCGGAATGGCAGGTCCGATGACAAATCATCAGATGGTCACTAAACGTTGATAAATATCCTTCTGGCGATAATTCGATAATTCATAAAATTTGAATTTTGATATACGCATATACTATAATATGTCCATGACCACTGAGGCCAAACGTAAATCTGTTCCGGAATGACCGGCCCGGAGAATAAAGACATTAGATAGCCACAAAACGTTGAGAAATAGCCTTCTGATAAATTCTGAGTTTTGAAACCCATATTGCCAGGGTTTCCTTTTATTAATATTAATGGCCACTGAGGTCTCGGCCGGAAACCTGACAGGTCCGAAAACAAATCATCAGATGGCCACTTAATGTTGAAAATATCCTACTGGAGAAATTTCATGAACTTTGCTGCCCGTATTCGTAGGGTTTTCTTCTGACAAATGTTCATGGCCACTAGAAGGCACCACGAAACCTGTTACAGAATGGCCGCTCCGTGGATAAATCGGCTTATGGCCCACAATGAAATAGACATAGTTTTTAAGATTTTTTCCAAAGATGTTGACATTTATTCCCGGAAGTTCAATTGATATTCCTAAATAGTGTCTCCGTGCCACACCACAGCCACGAAAACCAGGAACACCGGAAATCAAATGATTCCTATAATCATTTAAATTTGGTGGATACCCGGGCAGCCTGTTGAACAGCCTTCGGCCCCTCTTGGCACTTTACAAAATGTTTTTATTAAAAAATTCGCCTTCCGTTTTTTACAAACATGCCAGTGAATTTCAGCTTCCTGTTAAAAAAAATGAAATTCCGTAGTGTAAAACCTTAAAAGGTACCCGGGTACCTGCTGTCAAATTTTACATAAGGGTTAAAGAAACAAAAAAACGACAACTGAACCTTCAATCGTAAAGCTCAATCTGCGGCCATATCGCCACTGGCGGGGTAATGTCTCCTGATTTTGACGGTAGAAACATTGCTACTAGCGATGACCATCATGATCGTTTGTTTACTAGAGAAGTAAAATGACGGTCAGTTTCAGTGACGGTATATTTATTCTTGGTGATACGATCGTATCACATAACACTTGTATAAGATATAGAAAATGAGTGATGAACGCGAGAGAGAAATATCTCTCGGTTGTTATTTCATGATGATGAGAAGTTTGAGAGAGTGAGATGCTCTTCTGTTGCTTTGATTGTCGATTGCAAGAATCTCATTCGTCAACTCTAACGCTGTCAGTACCGTGATGGAGCTCAGCACTGACAAAAACACAAATTAATTCTAGTGTATACCGTTTCCAATTTTATACACTTTTCCATACATACCACTGGATTTTTTAGTCACGAAAAGCTAAGATATGATCGATTATTCAATACTGCTTCTTTAGCGCATAGTGTATTTGATATTTTTGATTTTTTTTGCTTGATAGAACGAAAATAGGCGACTACGACAAAGTAGCGCTCTACCCTATCAATAAACTGATAATTTCTTTTGAAAATCCCATATTAAAAGCATAAATGTATGATGCCATTGTTGCTTAGTTAAGGACCTGATGAGTTTATTTTGCCTAAAATTACAACCTGTCTTCATTTTAACGCATTTAATATCATAAATAAACTGGATAGTTTTATCACTCCAAATTTGTTCATCGTACGTGCATTTAAGACTAATTCAAGTGTTTCAACAAGCTTTCGACAAAAAGGAGGCCTGGCGGTAAGCACTATTTTATTCATGCATTAGCTAAATATTTAACCCCTTTGAAACGAGTTTCGAAACCATTCAAGAAACATCGGGACTGCAACACTTTTCTGTCGAGCAGATCAAGATTAAATTGAGTAATTTGGCAAAGAAATACAGGGTAAGTATACTTTTATAGTTCGTCAAACGAAGCTGTAAAAACACTTTTCATTTCAGCAACTCATCGCTCCCTCAACTGGGGGTTCCAGCGGGAACGGAGAACAGAGAGTCGACCAATGGGTGCACTTCATAAAAATGCATGAATTCATGTCAACGCAGCATACCTGTTATCCTCCACTCGTAATCAACAGCAACGGGGATGTGGTCAGAAATGCACCAAAAATACCGGATACTGTTCAGGGTAACATTGATGATCATGGGGATTTCAACGTCAGCGATTACATCGCTTTCGATCCGGAACCATTTCCCTGTACTCCCAAATGCCAAATTCAACCATTTCACCTGTGGCTGGTCCTTCTGACTACGAACGTCATTGAAAGAGTCCTGGCATGGAAGATCCGGAAAACAGGATTCGATCCGAGAATAAGAGAAAGATGCGATACTCGCAGCAGGACATGTTTGAGTATTATCGAAAAGAATCCAAACGGAAGAGGAAAGAATGCGAAAAATGTCTTTTGCTCTTGAAATCAATCGCTCAGTCACAGAATATTACCATAGACTAACTCTAAGACCAGTAGGTCCCGAACAAATACGATTTTTTTCTTGGCTCAGTCAGTACTAGAAAATCGGTCGCAAGCTCGGTCCCATGCTTAATACTACGCTTAATACTACCCTCATAATGAACTCATACGAACACACTCTTAAATATTCTGTCAAAATAACACAGCAAATCAAACAAAGGCGCAAATATGTATAGCAAGGCTGGCTTCAAGGTGCACTTCGCAACAAGGGGTTCAACAACAGTGAACCAATTTCAAATCACTAGTTGCATATTGATTTTTGATATTACTGTGCCTTTCGCCAACTTCAGTTCATCAGATTTGATATGGCATAATTAATCATCAATTAAAAGAGAGACTGGAGCCATTAAATTAATAAAGCCACATTGCCTGCGCACAATAATGTGTGATCAGCATTAAAAATTAGAATGAGCAGTAAAAGATGAGAGAAAGATCTTCGATAATCTAATTAGCACCGGTAAGTATCCGTAAATAGCATATTAGTATGTGCAATTAAATAGCAGTATCTTCGCCAAATTAGTGTATGTTGAGCCCATTCGCATATGTCTTCAATTTTGTTAGATTTTCCCATAAAAACAGTAAAATGAGCAATGGATATTTATTTATCCATTGCTCATTTTACTGTTTTATGGGAAATCCAACAAAATTAAAAGACATATGCGAATAGTTTAGTGCTCAAATTACATAATTTGGCGGAAATACTGCCATATTTAATTGCACATATACTATTGATAGTTGTTGCTTTATTTGACAGATTTACCGGTCACAATTAGATTGGATCCGAAGATCTTTTCTCATCTTTTATTGCTTCATTCCTAATTTTTAATGCTGATCACACATTATTTGTTGGCAAGGCATTAATAATTTAGTGGCACTTTTTTCACTTTTTGGTGCTTTTTCTGAATTACTAAGTGCAGGTAAATATTCCTTCAGCCATTTAGATATGTGATATGTGAGAGAAGCGCAGAAATAGCTAATTCGAAACCAACCTAAATTTCAAACTGTCCTTTGTTAACATGATTGATTTGATGGGAAAAAAATTATCCTGTATACATTTATTGCACTATAACGATTGATGCGTGGTTGTTTCGTGAGTTCTGCTGATTTATACTAGGTTCCAATTGATCCAAAAGCTGGAAACGAAAAGCAATACCTTCCCCTGTATTGGAAACAGGTTGATATGCAGTTTCATTTTGAGTACTTTGTGTGGGTTCTTCTGGTACGTCAAAATCAGCTTCCATTATATCGTTAATATCCACACAGACATTATGTAAGACACAACACGCTACATATGCTAGTTTTTAAGCAGTTTTGTATGTTTAGTTTTAGTTACTTATTAAAAATACTTCGCCACCTCGTTTTCATCTGACCAAAAACGCACTCAACAATGGATCGTACTTTCCTGTGGACATGATTAAACCGCTTTTTAAGTGCGCCAAGTCTCCTCCCAACAGTTTCCTTATGTGGAGTTACTATAGCAATTGGGTACAGGCTACATGGATAACCACTATCACCTAGTAAGTAGTATTCAGGACGCATTTCCTTTCATCGTGCATTAGAAAATTTTGCACATCCCTCAGTTTGAAGATGTGTGCGTGTAGCTTAATGCCTCTATTTTGATTTTGAGATTAGTACTTCAGTTATCAAAATGTCGTTTGTCCGAGATGTCGCAAAGAAGCTGGGAGTGGCGCCTTCAACCGTGGATAGAGCTAAAAAACGAGCTGGACTGTCGACTTACAAGAAAGTGGTGACTCCAAATCGCGACGATAAACAAAACACGTCGGCCAAAGCACGATCGCGAAAGTTGTACACGACGATGCTGACGAAGTTTGATTGCGTGGTACATGATGATGAAACCAACGTCAAGGCAGACTTTAAACAGCTTCCTGAACAGGAATTTTACACGGCAACCGGACGGGGAAAGGTGGCAGATATTTTCAAGCACATTAAACTGTCAAAGTTCGCGAAGAAATATCTGGTGTGGCAGGCCATCTGTACCTGTGGCTTGAAGAGCAACGTTTACATTGCGACCGGAACCGTCAACCAGGAAATTTATCTAAGCGAGTGCCTACAAAAACGTCTACTGCCTTTCCTGAAGCGACACAATTGTTCTGTTCTATTTTAACCAGGGTTTGGCATCTTGATATTACGTAAAATGGCCATGGAGTGGTATGCTGCCAACATCGTTCAAATGGTGCCAAAGGACATGAACCCTACCAACACGCCAGAGCTCCGCCCAATAGAACAATATTGGGCCATCGTCAAGCGGAATCTTAAGAAGACTCAAAAAGCTGTTGTGAGCGAGAAACAGTTCAAGGCAAACTGGCGTTCTGCGGCGAATAAAGTGGAGACTGTACAAACTCTTATGGCAGGTGTTGAACGAAAGACCCGGAAATTCGCATTCGGTAAAAAGGAAGATTAGCTGAATGTTTCTCCTGTATTCTGTATTCACTGAACTTGAAAAAGAAAAAGAATTTGACTCATTAATAAACAGTTTGATCGACTCACACACATTACTGCTTGACCAAATTTTGATCGAAACACCCTTTACTATGATGTCCTAAAATTATACAGCATATCGACCTAATTTTAGTCATGTTTTCTGTTTTACGTCTGAAGTAATGGAAAAATCAGGTTTTTTTTAAATTCATAATTGTTTTTCAACCAGATCCAGTAAAACCCACCCAATCAAAAGCATTGCACCATTAAGTAAATATTTCCTGTCCACAACCAAGGTCCAACCGTCTCAAATGCCAATGCAAACAACCGACAACAGAAAATGTCAAAACTGTGACCGATTTAATCCGATTTCTGCCTACGACGGTTTCACTCGGTTCCTGCGTGTCGTGTTTGACATTCGATTATAATTGGCTGCTTACTCCGCAGGTGTCATTGTTGGTGGCATGAAGAACAAGATCAAAACAAATTACTTCCTATCCCGTTCCATGATGGACGCACTCGCACAGCCACTCAGAAACGTAATGACCATTCTCATTGGCGCTAATTATACCAATTTGCGACATCATGATCACACCCTTCAAACAAACAAACAAAAAACTACTGTCTATAGGTATCATTCACTTGTTGCAACAGTTGCAGCTGAAAAAATGAGAGAACTACAAATCGTCACAGATCGCAACTGAAGCGTGCGGAATAGAAGCGCAAAAAATCTATCATGTTGTCGTTCGAACGCGGCGGTTGAAGGCAACTATTGGGGTACTCTCCCACGTTGCGTCGTTGTTTGGTCATATAAAATCCATCGCCAGAATAGATCAGCGCGAATAAATGCCGTTGGCACATACAGACAACAACAACAACAAAAAACGATCATTGCATATTAAACGCGCTTTAAAGGGTGACAAAAGAAGGAAAATAAACTCCGCTTTAAACGGTTTAAGTTTGTTCAGACACATTTGGTTGGGTTCGTTTTTTATTTTATTTTTGCGATTGAAGCCCAGTGATGATAATGGTACAGCCGTGTAATTTAATAAACCTACATAAATAATGGCATGATCTGCTGCGGTGCGATGGCATTTGAGTTTGACGGTAGAGTAGACATGAAATAAAATGCCATTGTAAATCGATTAACTGGAAGCTGAGCTGAAACACAGGAGATAGTTTTGGTCGTTCGGGGAGGCTCTTGCCAATTTGTTTTTCATATTTGACAGATTTTGTTTGCCAAAAGTAACTGAGTGGTTGATAAGACTTGCTTTAAATGGACCTCCAACCAACAGAATGAACTTTCTGAGAAGCACCCTAGACATTTTAAATTGCAATCGGGGAAAAACGAGTTACAGACGGCAAAAAACACCCGCCCACCGTATCCAATGTCAACATGAGAGCAACTCTGCAACTCGCATCATGCAAAATTGTATCAATACGCGCCCCGGCTGTACCCATATCGGTTTCGCAGCTAATGACCAGAAACATAAAAAAGTGCAACCGTAATCTAGCCTGTTATCGTGGCCTAGGTTTTTTTTTCGCTTCACTTCTCCATCCCCATCCCCATCTCCATTCCAAAACGGCTAAAAAGCAAAAAAACGCACTTATTTATACGAACAAATGGAAGCGAGCGGACGGAATGAATCGAACTTGGCGAGCCGTTAAAATTTATGGTAAAACAGTGTGACGCATTACAGCAGCTTTTTTTCCCGTCGTTTTTGTTAATAATATTTTATGTGTTCGGGTTTTTTTTTAAATGCTTGCGCTACCGAAAGCGTGCTAACTTTTTTTTTTTACATTGAAGCTGTAGCAGGGTTTCGTTTACAGTAATTCCGATAATGCCCTGCTGGATTATATAGTGCTAGGATTAATTCCACTCATCCTGATAATTAATGTGTTCGAAAAAAACGGCGTGTTGTAATTCCACTTAATAGCAAATCAATTTAGCTTGAATCATAACGTTTTTTGGATGATTTAAATTTTCGTTTGAGAAATTATATTTAGTAAATTTTATCTTGATAGGCTTTGTGCACAAATTACGTAACGCAGAAAAACGGGATTTTGGACCCCCTCCCCCCATGTAACAATAAGTAACGCAAGATCAGAGTCCCCCCCTTTAATTACGTAACGCTCACAGACACCCCCCCACCCTATTTCTCAGTTGTTATAAAATCATCACAAAAACTGTTGTTTTTGTTGTTTTTGTGTTTAATTCTAATATACTTGAAATTAGTAATGATTGCAGACATCATTCAAGTAATTTCATTTAAGTAACTTAAAGCTAATAAAATATATTTTTTTCGAAACCAATATTGTTAGTCAATTAATATTTCTAACAGAAATCTTTATTGAGTCAACAAAATAATTTTGTAGAATCAACAATCATCAAAAAATTCAACTTAATTTCTTATAATTTCAATGGTTCTTAAATTTTTTTTTTGAATCCATCCGCTTTGGTCGAATCAATGCAAAGGTGCATTGATTCTAAAAAGCTTATTCAACAATAAATGCTTTTTGTTTTCAATAGAAGCCTCCTTTGCAGCGTTTTAAGAAACAAAAAAAAATGTTGTTGGTTTAAAAATCAAATCGGTATTGTTTGAATAAATAAATATTATGGGTAAGCCGTGAGTCAACAATAAAATTTGTTGAATCTATACAGAACAATATACTCCTCAGCGTGTAGATGTACACACTCAGATTATTTCACAGAAATCTGTAAAGTTTTACCGATTTCTCAACAGCTGAATGTTCGATAATCCGATTTTACGGGTTTCGATAAAATTTTACCGAAATCCGGTAAATATTTTAAAGATATCTGTAAAAATTTCACCGTAATCCGTAAAAAAGGATTGCCGAACGTTCAGCTGTTGCGAATTCGGTAAAACTTTACAGATTTCTGTAAAAAAATCAAAGTGTGTACGATTTATGGAAAATAGCGCCAATTAGTGATGCAAATTGTCATAAGATACCTTTCGTTTAGTAGATCACATTTAAATAGTACACTGAAAATTAATTTTCGTTCATATTACGATCGATGGTAGGACTAACAAATCTATTCGTTGTTTTCTGCAACGAAACTGATTTGTACTTTCTACGAAGCTTCCTTCGTTTTAAAAAGCCACACGCGCAACTGTCAAAAGCACAAAGCATTCTACAAAAAAAAAACCAAGAGCTACGAGTAATTTGTTATCAATAAAAAAAAACTTTACCAGCTCAAAATATAATTAAAAAAAAAGGGCAACCACGAGGAGTTGTTCTGCTCTTCACTGCAACATGAATGTTTCATATAATTAACGAGACATTTGTTCTATGTGCATAATCCATGTTTACGAAACGAGTGAGAGCTAATTAACGAAAATTAATTTTCAGTGTACATCTCCATTTATCGAAGCTTTAAAATTTGGTCGGAAATCAAAAGATAGACTTAATCCATTTTTATTAAAACTTCAGATGCATCACTTAGCCATAAATTTGTTTCTATTATGGCCACTCCCATAAGAAACACATGCGATTGGCCATGAAAGGAACCAAAATTTAAAACTATGGTGAAAATTAGCGCAGTGTAACAGTTATGGTAAACGTCGTTAATAATACAAAAACAAAGTTTTGGCTCATTTTCGAAATTTTTTCTACAAAATATAGATTTCATATGACATATTGAAAGTGGGGTTTTCCCAGAATTTTTAAACATAGTTCTCAACTAGTATGAATTAAGTTTTTTTTACTTGATGTAGAAGAAAATAATCGCTCATCATCTTGAAGCACCAAGAATAGTCAGTAATGTTTGCTAGAATGAAAGATATGAAGAGAAAGTGTTGAAAGTTCCGTCAGTGTACGGTAGGTTGGAAATAGAATAGAAGTATTGAAAATTGAGCGAAAGTGCATGGGTACAGTAGTACTCGAACCACGGACGTTACTATTGCCTAACATCCCTCTGCAGGGTAGGTCAAGGCACGGATCAATCCGCCACCTCAACAGGCTTTCCTACTTGCTACTTGCTACTTTGCTTGGCACACAGGAAATTTAATTGCTGCAAAATGGTTATTCACTTTTGATTTTTTTTTCAAATTAGTTATTTTGTTACGTAACGATTTTAAACCCCCACCCCTCCCCCATAAGTCACAAAAAGTAACGGTTGCTCGACCTCCTCCCCCCTTCATGCGTTACGTAATTTGTGCACAAAGCCATACTTCTGAGATTATATCCTCACTGATATTTTAGTTCTGTCAGCGGATGAAAGCACTGATGATGATTTATCGAGTATAGTTAATTATTATTATCTTTCTTATTTTAACGTTGCTAAGTTTTTAGCATAAATAATTAAAAATCGAATGTGATTTAATAATTGTGAGAATAATCGTTGTCGTTGGTAAAGTTTGTTGTTACAGTTAAAAAAAATAAACATTTACTTTGATCAACTACTACTATTTCTTTGTTTTAATTTAAATTTTCATTTTTCATTACAAATAATTAGCTAGGGGAGCTCTATATCTCTATTACTATTTTTTTACTTCTAATTCTTGTTTCAATATGTTGTTTTTACATTTAATATGTTTTCCCTCTCGGAAGTTTTTTTTTTGCATTAAAAAATGATACTACAATAACATAAGCCTAGTTTACCAGCTGTCCCAAGCAACAAAATGTTCTGACTGGTGTTTTTTGGCTTATCCAGCAAATCGAAGGATTATGAAGAAAATTCTATTCAGTTTACTTTTTATGTAATTAACCGAACTTTTAAGTTCGCATTCAACTCATTCTAGCAACATTCTTGTCAACCTCTGAAGAAAACATTGAAGTTAACGAAAGCTTCGTTCAAGAGGATGTAGAGAATGCTATTCAGCTCAAAACGACCGATCAACGATGTCAAGAAAACCAGAAAAACAAATTACTTACTACTTAGTCTCCGCCTCGAGCCCTCCTCTTTCAAACCGGGATACTTACACCTGTGTCATATGAACGAGGTGGATAATGCTAAGATTTTACTCGAAGGGAAGCGTCCATGCATTAGTACTTTTTTTGTTTCCTATAATCTATTTTTTTTTATTTCTTGATTATCGAGATTTTCAGCCCTGAGCTGGATCATATCCCGTCGTAGTTACTCAAATACCTTTTTGGTATTTTCTTAACTTGTCCAACTCGTTTCAACTCGTAACTTTGACGTGAGAGGTATGGATGTTAACCACTACGTCCCCGATTCCCTATAATCTTAGCTGAACCTAAAAGTCTCTGATCAGTTCAACTAGAACTCAATCTGGACAACAAATTAATTTGGTTTACCTTGGTTAACATATGAACTAGATGGTTGAGTTGAATAGCTAATCTAATCTAATCTAATCTAATACAACCGCAGCCAGTACGAGAAAGCATCCTGGAAATAATTGGGTTAGATGACGCCCAATTATTTGTTTTGTCAATATTGATGCTTGCAGCACATCAAAGACATGATACAAGCATCAAAGTGGCCAGGCCTACTGCGTTGCATTTACCGCAAAAGATAATTCAAACACATAGATTTGAACTACAACGCATTTTGTGAATCTACAGGGGAAGATGGATGCGTGGACATACCGTACCATACGCTCCGAGATAAAAATTTTAAAATAATATTAAAGTAAATCACGAAAATCCAAGTTATGATAAAAATGGTAATAAAATCATTATGCAATACATTAATTGTTATTTTATATATTCTCCGTGCGAGGAGTAACGATTATGATGTTGAAGGAGATGTTCGCTCATCACCATGAGGCACCAAGAGTGAACAACAATGTTTTTGGCTAGAATTGAAAGATATGAAGAGAAAGTTTTTGATAGCCTGTTGAAGTGGCGGACTTAGTCCGTGCTTTAACCTACCCCGCAGTGGGATGTTAGGCAAAAATGTCGTTGGTTCGAGTACCACTGTACACATGCCCTTTTCGCTCAATTTTCCTAAAACATCTGCTATGTTTCCGAGCCTGCCGCACACTAGCGGAACTATCAAAAACTTTCTCTTCATATCTTTCAATTCTAGCCAAAAACATTGTTGTTCACTCTTGGTGCCTCATGGTGATGAGCGAACATCTCCTTCAACATCATTATGCAATGTCATATAGAAAAGTGTTTAAAATATAGTGAAGGAATATTATAATGTTTAAAGATAATAATAATTATACATGTCAGCAGATTGTTGTCCTGCTGCAATTTTAGAAAGGTATCTATTATGAACCTAAAAGTTTAGATAATGCTATGATAGCCACGAAAATGAAAATTATTTAACAAAACTTGAAAATTCAATGGATGACCTGAAATTATATATAAAGAATAGAATATCTAAAATGTCGATGTGCTGTTGCGTTGCCATGCACCACTTTACTCATTTGTGGTGAATCTCATAGGTTCAAATGATGACATCCACTGGTTGGTCACTGATCTCATCTCATCTTATTTTAAACAAACGTAGCAGAATTGAACAGCATTTTATTTAATGTGTTCATAACAGTTGAAAATCCACATCCAGAAAATTTGATATGATTAAATTAAATAATAAACAATGGTATGATAAAAATTAAATAATGTAATAATGAAATACTAAATAATATATTTAAAAAAAAATTGAAAACATGTATTCACAAAATACATCTGTAATCCACTACTTTAATACTGAAAAGAAAAATATAGGTATGTGTTAATATCCTGAATGTCCTGTAAAACCTGGAAACACAGTAGATCATTAAAACTATCATAGATAAAATTTCAATTTGAAGACGTATGATGTTTTCCTTTTTCTGAAAAGCCAGAGATTAATTTTAAAGGCAATTTTTGATAAGTTTTCCTTGTAATTTTCTATAAACATTTCAAAAACAACAGTATAAATGATCAAAGAGCCCGGCTTGAAGATTTCTGATAAAAAATGCTCGTTCCAAATTTAGTTACATATACATATTCCCATTCTGCTAATTCTCACATGTTAGTCTTAGAGAAGAATACTAGCTGAATTCTAGAAGCGTAATTTATAAGTTCATGCTGAAATGAGAAACACATTGAGCCTCTAACTACAGAAGATATGGATTTTCAAAACATTAATATGTGTTCAATTCTACCGCCTGAACAACACGAACGTTTCGGGGGCAGCCTTCATTGTCCTGGGAGACTACTTTTCGCAATCGGCACATTCTTGCACACTGACCATAGACGTTTTAGCGGTGCATATCCGGGTAGGCAAACACCATAGAGTTTTTGACGGATCAGCACGTATTTGATCCTCAGCGGAACGGATTTCATGAGAAATTTGGACACTTTTTCTCGAAACGCGAAGACCGAACTTTTCCCTTCGACGCTACTTTTCCACTCCTTTTAAGAGCACACTGGATACAGATGACAACCGAAAACTAATGCACTAAAACACTGCATAATGGATTCTTCTCAATGTAAGCTTAGAACTTTCAATGATTTCAAAAATTGAAGGGAAAATGGAAAAATCTAACACCGAAAAATCAAAACGTCCGCTCTCCACCAAAGCTTACTTCGATCCCGTCCTAGATGGTTGAATTGAATAGCAGCAATTAACTCTTCACGAATTTTCAAGTTGCTTTAGATGTAAATGACACTTAAAAAAGTTCTGCATGTACGTGAAATGTCTTTTCATTTTGCAAAAAAGTTCCATGAAACTGAATTTCATCAAAATATGAAATTCTCAATTCTCATCTCAAGTAAAATTCGAACCTTTGGTTGCTTGGGGTCTGATGATTGGATGGAGCGAGCTCAGACAGAATGCTCTAAATCTTTCCAGGATTGCATATTTTCTTTCGCCACCGGTCTTAGTCTACAGGCGATGGATCTCGAGTATTCCAGATCTTCGAAGACTGTTCTGAATCGCCCGAAAGATTTTGTTCAGGACTACCTGTACTTGTCGATGGTGGCAATTGGCGTTTTTTTTTTGTTTTAAGGAATATCATTCTATCGATTTTAGTGTGTTCGATAATGCATAATTTATCCAATATCCAATTAAGGGGGATAAACAGTTAGAACGAGAGAAAAAACATCATTTTTGAAAAACAAAATTCAAGGCGAAGTTTTTACTCAAATCAATCAATACTTTTTTTACAATTATATGTGTATCTATGTATCTACAAACATATTGCAAAAAAAAAAATTTCAACAAAATGGCGGTCGTTAGATTGCGTTGAAAAAGTCGTTGTATTATGTTTGTGCTGGCTCTCCTAGTCGCAGTTTTGATCTGAAACCTGCTCATCCAAAAATATTACATTTATTACATTTACAGTTAGTAGATAATTTGAAAAAAAAAGTTAAAAAAAATTGTGCTCTAGGCGTAACTTTTTTGAAAAAATCCACATATTTTTGGCAATTTTATCTTATATTTCCATATTTAATAATAAAATATTGCAACAATGTTTAATTCATATAGAAGGTAATAGTATAATAAAGAAATAAAGAAGTTACGATAAGTTTCAGCTTATTCGAATAATTAGTTTGTGAGTTATCACCGGCTTAAACTCCGAAAATGCTGTTTTGAGAAAAACGCGTTGAAAGTTTTCATTATCGAAAAATCATCTCTTTTTACCTGCTGCGCGCAAAAAAAGGCGTCTTCGAAAAACGATGACAAGAAACACTTGGAGTTCGAATTTCGAAAAAAGGGTTTCAGGAGCGTATTCTACGGGAAATTTAATAACTTTTTAAGCAAAAACAAAAAAAAATATTTTTTGGTAATTCTAACTGTATATTCCCCGTTAATATGCTTCAGAAATGTTCTTGAAAATAATGTGTTCTGGAAGTTTTTTGTTTGCATATTTTGTGTATGCCAGTGATGAAAGTGGGATTACATTGGACTTGGTTGAACTAATGACAAAGAACTATCTGAACTCCAGCACAATTTGGAGAGCTTAGAACATCTCTTATGGAACGAAATGAACTATATTCCATTCGTATAGCTTTTTTTTAGTCTGCTTGGGTATGCCGGTTGCTAAGAACAGTAGCTCAGTCATGGTTGATCTATTAGGACATTTGATCTGAACTCCAGGACGATTTGGAGAACATAGGATATCTTATATGCCGAAAAATAGGTTGTTTTTTATGCACACAGCCTTCGTGAGTCTGTTTGAGCATACTTCTTCTATTAGAACTATATTATAGCTGTAGTTGATTCCATAGATTTTATGACTTGAACTCCACAACGACCTGAAGCACATAAAACAACAAATATAAATGGAAATATTCCAAAAAAAAAAAACGTGCGCACTGGTACTATAAATTATTGAAGACATTATGCAATGTTAAAAGCATTACATCAGTCTTGGTTGAACTAATGGCAACGGACTATCTAAACTCCAGCACAATTTGAAGAACTTAGAACATCTTATATGGAGGGAAATATATTATAATCCCTTTGTATAGCTTCTATGAGTCTGTATGAGTATTCGGCGTTGCTAAGAACAGTAACGCAGTCATGGTTGATTTTGTTAGTTGATGACCCGAACAATTTCGAGAGACTTGAACGACTGTTATGAATGAAGATGGATGACCGATAACTATTACACTCTTCTTGAACATTGTTGGACATGTTTCAGGTATGTAGGCCCTATGCTCAGATGTCATAGCGACATAGTCCATGATCAACATTCCAGGAGAGTTTGGACGACCTAGAACATCCCGAAACATATGAATACATCCAACCATATCCTTTTTTGTACCAGTTGTTTTAAAAACTTATAAAAAAAAGTTAAAAACAAAAACAATTTCAATATCATAATGAAAAATACCCTCAAAGCCACCTAGTTTCAGCCAAGAAAAGAAAGGGGATGGGTTGGAGAAAAGTACATGTATCCAAAATTTAGGACTACCATTCCCCTTGATCTAACTGAAAGTTTCTGCTGGAAAGGTAAAGTCATTATTGAGATTCTAAAAAGTCGGTCCTGCACCTTTAAGGGTTAAGGATGCTTTTGATTCAGTTTCCATTGAAATCCTGTCAGATCATCTGTAAAGATGGTGACTTCATAAGTGGCGAACCAGCCCAGGAGGCTGAAAGCCACTTTAATAAAGATAAAAAAAAAATGGCGACTTCCCGGAATTTTAGATAATATTTTGTACAATTTGTTAACAGGAAAACAAATGAACTTTTCACTTGGACAACTGACAGAATTAGTTACATGGGTCTGCCCCAAGGCTCATACCACAGCCCCTTTCTCTATAACATTTACGTCAAAGATATTGACGATTGTTTGGCACATAAGACAACTTGCTGACAACACTGTGGTTTTCTGAAGAGGCTCACATGCCATCAACTTGCAAGGACCATTGGAAAATTCCCTAGACAACCTGTTTTCTTGGGTTAGGAAGTCTTTTTTCATTAGCGTTTAAGCTTATTGCTCTCGCAATTAGCTAATGGATTCAACTTAGTGTTCTAAATGCACTTCCACAGTTTTTAATTAAGAACTTTCGAAAAATTTCTAGACCAGGCCGGGAATCGAACCCAACCACCTCCAGCATGGCGTTGCTTTGTAGCCGCGCCTTTACCGACTGAGTTAGGCGAGGGGGCGTTAGGTATCTAGGCATCGAATTCTCACCACAGAAAACTGAATTGGTAGTGTTTACTCGAGAGCGGTGTTTACTCGAAACACCGCCCAGCTGCAGTTTATTCTTTTAAGCAGAAACATTAGCCAATCGTTATCTTTCAAATAGCTGGAGGTCTGGTTTAATTCAAAGTGCACTTACAATGCCCACATTACGAAATTAAGGTATAAAGGGTGTTCAGATCAAAGTTTGGACAAAATGTAATGTGTATGAGTCGATTAATATTTTTGTTAATAAGTCAAATTCTTTTTCTTTTCAAGCTCAGTTAATACAGAATACAGGAGAAATATTCAGCTAAGCTTCCTTTTTACCGAATGCGAATTGCTGTTTAGGGTCTGCCTTAACGTAAGTTTCATCATCCTGTACTATGCAATCAAACATAGTCAGCATCGTCTTGTACAACTTTCGCGATCGTGCTTTTTCCCGACGTGTTTCGTTTATCGTCGCGATTTGGAGTCACCACTTTCTTGTATGTCAACAGTCTAGCTCATTTTTAAGCTCTATCCACGGTTGAAGGCGCCACTCCCAGCTTCTCATCGACATCTCGGACGGAGAGGTTGGGGTTCCGCTCGAAACAGCGGGCAACTCTTTTTGCCGTCGTTGTGGCCTCCGGCTTCCGATTCCCCCGATCCAGCTTTCCTGGCTGTCGAAAAACGTTCACACGTTTAATACGTTGGTAACGGTTGACTTAGGCACAATCAACAATTTCGCGAACTTGGCGAAAGAGTAGTTTGGATTTTCGCCATGCACGTGCATAATTTTGATGCGTTGCTTCTCTTCCTTCGACGATATTTTTAAAACTTAAGTGCTAATCTCAAAATCAAAATAGAGGCATGATGCTACACGCACGCATCTTCAAAATGATGGGTGTGCAATTTTTTTCAAGACACGATGAAAGGAAATACGTCAAGTTTAAGTCGATCAAATTTTGATCGAAACACTCCTTAAATGCCAAAAAATGATGAACTTGAATTTGTTGAATTTGCTGAGGTTAAATCTCAACCGGGAGACCTTTTAATTCTCTTGAGTATAACTTAAGTATGGCTTCTGCTTTCTCTTCACAAGAAAAGGTCACCTTCTAAAATTGGAACGAATTAAATGTCGTTGTCTGCCAATTGCTTTTGGCTATATGCAACTCAATGCATAACATGAGTCTCGCAGTTCTGGCAGGAGTAAATGCTCTTGAATCGATTCTGAAGAACGAATTTGTAATAGATTTTTTTTTATTTAATATTAGGGCTGAACACACAATCTTGATTGATAAGAATATACCAACACTACAAATTGTCAGATATGCATGTTTCGTTCCTTTCACTCCATACAGTGCTCATTTAACCTATAGCAGTTCCTTAATTCAGTATGAGCTTACCATAAAACAAGCATCATATTTCTTTCCGAAAAACCTCGTCCTATTGTTAATCCACATATTTGTTTTTAAACGCATCAACACGCCAATTCCGAAAAAAAAGATTTACACTGATTGACCACGCTTCAATCACTCCACTGGGTTCGGTGACTTCTATGAAAACTCTAGCGCCTTCCGCATACTTCCGCCACCTTGTTATGTTTATGTTGTTGCGCTGGTGGGACTCAATATTGCATTGGGGATGATTTACAACATGCACCCAGACTACTACTTAATGAAACCTAGTAAACACTCATCTTATTTCCTTTCAAAACCAAGCGAACAGATGGATGTGCTGGTTGAAAGATCATATTTGATCTCTTTTGAATGAGTTCCTTCACACTGTTTAATCCCAGGCAATGAGAAAGCGGACTTGCTTGCAAAGCTGGGCGCCCAGGAAGGCGATTTGTATGAAAGAAAAATTTCACACGATGAATTCTACCATTTAGTAGTCGGTTGGCAAACCGATTGGGACATCGGAAAACTAGGAAGGCTGCTGCTCAGAAAAAAAATTAAATTTCTAAAATCTTCCCTCGTTTAATTCCAAGCCAAAGGAAGCGTAAACAACTGAC
>JASCZW010013746.1:0-24711 GCA_034211315.2 Aedes japonicus | reverse complement strand
TATAATTTATAACTCGACCTAAAGTATTCTGGCAGCACTGGCTTGAATTGGTCGGTGATAACCTGGTAACGGTGGTAACCTTGGCAACCAATAACAGAAGTATGTTAACTGTCTGGGAAAACTATTTATTATGGTATCGTGAGAGCGCACTCATTTCAGGCAAAATAGGCCGCAGTATTTGGAAGAGGAATTGGGCCCCAGTAGAAGTCCCGGAATCCAGAAGCGAATTTTCTGTAAGATCATTTTAAGATGTAAACACGTAGCGGAGGAGGGGGCTGATGATGGCGCGACTAACTGTTGATTAATTTTCATACGGGGACGGCTTCAGTTGAATAGTAGATGTGTGCCAGCAATAAGCTGAGCTCGGGCTGAAGGGATCGACACAAGTTCGAACCAAGCCGAAAACAACACAATCTACACAAATTATTATCAACTACATATTAATACAATGACTCGTGGGTGAGGATTACCACAACGTTGATATAGTGACCATTCACGGCAGAAATTTCTTGTTTTAATTATGCAATTTCACTGTCAAAACCAAGCTATACAATAGGTAGGAATGTTGAATAACACAATATGAATCCAGTGAATAAGAGATGCTCATAATTGCTCAGAGTTACTCGGGATTGCTCAGTGTCTTGCCCCTACGCTGGAATAGAACTGAAATTTTTACTTGGGATGGGATCGCCCAATTCTTAATGTCATCATTACATATGCTATTTGAATATTGACAATGCTATTAGACTATTCACTAATATTACAATATTTGACAAGTTTTCACAAACCAAAAGTCGCCATCTTGGATTCCAAAATGGCGTCGAACTTCGATTTCCTACCTATACACGTCGTCTCTTACGAAATACCCATATTGTAGAATGTTTGGAAGCTTTACACAAACCGGAAGTTACCATCTTGGTTTCCAAATTGGCGACGGACATCGATTTCCAGTTTTTACACGTCGTCTTTGTTCCAAGAATATCCATTCTTACTATTTGACCATTTTTCATAAGCCGAAAGTCACCATCTTGGATTTAACCAGATTTTAACTCGTTCACGATGAGGAGGAAAGGTGATAGCTACCATTCGCAGAAGCTTAATCAACTTACCATGCGCCGAGAAAGAAGCATCGACAAACCGACATGAATGACAATAGCAAATGTCTTAATATTTCTGTTCAAATCATATTGCTGACATCGATCTTCGTGTTCGCTGAAAACGTCTATTGAAGACACGAACACGCTTGAACTGATAGCGGTTCATGCCAGCGCAATCCTGGACAATTTTATTTGATCTGATAAAATGATTCTATAGGTTTTGACAGATGGGATCGCTGCACATTTGATCCGTCGTTATATTCTGATCAATAATGAATATTGAGTCTCATATCGGTGTGAAAGAAGGTCCACCACGCTCCGTTCTATTGAGATCAGATGCTCGACACCGTGTCCAGTATTCTCATACAAAGGTAAAACTCGTTCAAACGATAACGATACAAAGGGCAATAATTTTGTTTTGTTTTTAAATTTTCCTCTCGCGCATTCCCTTTCACAGATTTGGATACGAAATGAGGATCCACCCAACCCACAGTTAACGCTCCGTCGTCGCTCGGGTTCGTCATCGCCAGAGGCGCAGCATTATTGTGTGGCTTGCGGTAGCTGATCTGTGCGCCTCGTTCGGCGTATTCCTCCGGTCGGCCAGTGTGGAAGTATATAAAGATGTCCTCCCACCGGACAGCGACAATGACGACATGACCAACGTCATCTTTTGCGCCGTTTCGTCAGCATGGATTCAGTATTTCTACATGTGCACGTGGCTTTGGACGTTGAGCTACGCAATCAATGTGCGGCGAACGCTGAGTGGTAGGGCGATGCCATTGCGAACATACCACTTCTTTGTGTGGAGCATTTCAGCGGTGCTGACTGCGTCCGGGTTGACAGTGCTCTACGTTCCGGATGCTGAGTATGGATGAAATTTGATAGCTTGATTCAATATGATTGGCATGTTATACGTTTCATTGCAGTTGTCACAACGTACACGATATAGGCAGTGCCTATCTTCGGATACTTCGAACTACCTCACCACCTACGGACCGATGATCGCAGTGATGGTGGCCAATCCGGTACTCTACTTTATGGCCTCCAAGGAGGTCGATCGGCAGCTAGTGGCGCGCTTCAGCCAGATGACATCCACCGAGCGCGATCTCGCGACTAAGTTTAAGATGAAATTCTCTCTAATTAATTTTGTGTTTTACGTGTGCTGGTTACCGAACCTTATCAACGGTATCATTCTGTGGACCATGTGGTTTTCGCTACCATTTCAGACAATCGTCACGGTGTGGTATGTGATGGTAAGGATGTGATTGTATTCAAATGCTTTGAGAAAGGTTTTTACATATTTGGATCATTACAGGCTATAACCAATCCTCTCCAGGCATTCCTAAACTCTTTAGTGTACCAGCGGTGGAACTGCGTGTGGCGGATACGGAGGCATGAAAACGACCCAGAAGCTGAAATTAGGGTTTGTTATTTTTTTGTAGATTTATAACAAGATAGGTTGTAATTTTCGCTTGAATATTGTAGCATCGGAACCGCCACTCACATGGAGCATCGGAAGCAACACCCCTGCTCCAGTCTCAGATATTCAAGCCGGAATCGCCGTCAACGTCTTCAAATGTCCTGTTGCAAGAATCTCCCATCGGCTTGAACCCGATGCCAACGCGAAGCATAAATTCCTGTACATTGGTTTAATCTGAGATGGTTCTTTACTTCACTCTTAATAAGAACAATCGAAATCATACATACACAAATTAGACTCTAAGATACATTACTTCTCATTGTTAGAATCTACTTATTTATGACAACTGAATAGATCTTGAGTTTTTTTTTCTAGCTTTACATAATATAAATGGTTCCTTTCTGGCCGCTTTTTATCTCACGAAGATTTTATTTTGGCATGACAATATTCATAATAACAGGGAACTACTAGGTAGGGTGAAAAGTAGCCTCCTTGACCGTCAAAATGCAATGCTACTGTAAAAACACACGCCAAATTTCAGTGCGATACTGCTCTTAGTTTTATTTTGACAGCTGATTGTTGTTGACGTGTTGCCATGATAACAAGTTGAAAATGGATCAAAATGATTTTCGTTCTCACATAAAACATTATTTTTTGAGAACCAAAACGGCGAAGGAAACAAAAGATAAGTTGGATAAGTATTATGGGGCAAATGCTCCGTCAGCTTAGGCCGTAAAATATTGGTTTCGAGAGTTTCGTGGTGGACGCAACACGACTACAAGTTCGCAGTGGCATTCCCTCCAATACAGAGGACAATGTCAAAAAAGTTCATGAAATGGTGTTGGCTGACCGGACGGTGAAGGAGCGTGAGCTAGCAGATGCCACAAATATTGGTACTCAGCGCATACGCCATATTTTGGGTGAGATTCTGCATATGAAAAAGTTATCCTGTTGAAGCGTTTTCACTTCAACTATTATTTGAGTTCTCTTGAGGTTTTCTTTACGATTGCCTAATATTTTTCAATTGGGCGCAGTTCCGGTGAGTTTGGAGGGTTTCTCTCCTCCATTCCTGAGTTATTTTTCCGTAGTGGCAAAAAGCGAGGTCTGGCCAAAACAGCACGGTATACTATGTATCTTCCAGAAAGGCAGTTTTTCAAGCACTCCTTTACTACAAAGAACTTGGTTGGCAGTGCCAGTTGTCACGAAACTTTCACTTTTTAGCCC
This sequence comes from Aedes japonicus, assembly GCA_034211315.2. NCBI lineage: Eukaryota > Metazoa > Arthropoda > Insecta > Diptera > Culicidae > Aedes > Aedes japonicus. Next base: position 20,970 of record JASCZW010013746.1, on the reverse strand, counting down.
ACTTTGACATTTTTTTTTTCTGCTCAAACATGTTTTGAACTTTTCCTTCCTTCCTCCGTATAAAACTCTTGGGGTTCCTTTCCCATGTGCGCATAAAAAAAACTAAGTGCATCATACAATCACTAGAAAAATTATCACAAAGCTATCAGTGGTACATGAGCGCCTACCAAACGTTACCTTTTGCCTGTTGAGGTGGTGGAATCCTCCGTGCCTCGACCTACCCCGCAGTGGGATGTTAGGCAAAGGGTAACGTCCTTGGTTCGAGTACTACTTTACCCATGCCCTTCCGCTCAATTTTCAATACTTCTATTCTATTTCCAACCTACCGTACACTGACGGAACTTTCAATACTTTCTCTTCATATCTTTCATTCTAGCAAACATTACTGTCCACGCTTGGTGCCTCGAGATGGTTAAGGGCCATAATTAATTGAAATGATGATTGGTAAGTGATCGTTACCATGGGGGATCATTGAGGACTTTCCACAGACAGTCCAATGAAAATGATCTCGAACAGAAAGATATGTCGAGTCTTCTGTCTTGAGCAGGACGTTTAGGTATACGCGTCGCTTCACCAGTGTTCAAAATTGAAAAATTGACATAAATCGTGAAAGATAGCCGCCTTATTGTCATCGTATACACCGTGTCCAATATATTGTCGCTACAAATTAAAACTCTATTTATTTCAAATCGATAATCCAGATTTTATTGATAACTTTACCCATTATATTGCAATAAAATACTGATCAACTACAGCATATGTTTTGGAATAACACCGCCTTCAACCTTCTTGACCAGCTCCAGGCGTTTTTCGAAACCGTCACAGGCGTCACACTGTGGGACGAAACGCCAAAAACATGAACTTTTTACAATAACTCGTAAAAACTCGTGTGAAATATATTGAATTTTCAAGAGTATTATCATAAGAGCACGTGGGCCCTGGTATGTGCACAACTCAATTGCAACAGTTATGCATAAAATTATAAAAAATATACAATACATACAAGTTTTTACACGATAATAGCATAGACTAACTCTAAGACCAGTAGGTCCCATACAAAAACGATTTTTTCTTGGCTCAGTCAGTACTAGAACATCGTCCCAAGCTCGGTCCCAAGCTCAATAATGCACCCCTTATAATGAACTCACATGAACACACTCTCAAATACTCTGTCAAAATAACACAGCAAATCAAAACAAAGGCGCAAATATGTACAGCAAAGGTGCTGGCTTCAAGGTGTAATTCGGACCAAGGGGTTCTACAACAGTGAACCAATTTCAAATCGCTAGTTGCATATTGATTGTTGATAATAGGGTTCTCAATTGGGAATATTAGCATTAATGATAGTTTTAATGGTATATTCGCTACTTCATAGACCACAGGTTCATTCTTGGGGATAATCATGGATACATATGAAACCAACATAATATGCTAAAATACATCCTATATTTTGAACCCTATGAGGTTTCATGTGCATCCACTTGCATCCCCGCCAGCTAAAGGGCTATGAAAAACGTATATTTTTCACAATAAAACTACTATAACTTCTCCCATAAGGGTTTTTGACGTAAGGTGAGTATAGAGAAAATATATATTTTGATTATTTGTACAACTTTGTAGAACATTATTTTGACCTAAAAACTGCACATTTATTAACTAATCACAAAAAACTAGTTTTCAAGGTCCGCCATTTTAAAAACACGTACCTCGGCACAGTGACCAGATAGAAGGTTAGTGTTTTCAGCAATGTTGTTTGTATTAAAATTATCTACAACTTTGCTGAAGATACTGACTCTCTATCTCATCATTTAAAAAAATCAAGTTTGCAGCGGCAGCCTATGTGGTGAAACCATAGACTAACTCTAAGACCAGTAGGTCCCATACAAAAACGATTTTTTCTTGGCTCAGTCAGTACTAGAACATCGTCCCAAGCTCGGTCCCAAGCTCAATAATGCACCCCTTATAATGAACTCACATGAACACACTCTCAAATACTCTGTCAAAATAACACAGCAAATCAAAACAAAGGCGCAAATATGTATAACAAGGTGCTGGCTTCAAGGTGTAATTCGGACCAAGGGGTTCTACAACAGTGAACCAATTTCAAATCGCTAGTTACATATTGATTGTTGGTGAAACTGCGAACTAAAATTTGTCACCTTTAAATGCGTTAAATTTTTTGAAAATTTTCATCTGAAGACACCAAAATGTTAAGAACACGTTTTTACGAGTTATTGTAAAAAGTTCATGTTTTTGGCGTTTCGTCCCACAGTGCGTCACGCACGAGTTCCATCGGCATTTCGTCCCAAATTCGTTTGATTACGGTTTTGAATTGGTTCATATTAGACGCTCTGTGGTCATTTACCTTCGTGTATGACCATACGAAATACTCTAAGAGATTCAGATCTGGTGAACTTTCATTCTTGACCAAAAGTCGGTCAAATTTTCTCGGCACCAGCCCTGAACGAGCAGTATGCGATGGAGCTCCGTCCTGCTGAAACACATAGTGATCATCTCCAAACGCCTCTTGTACATATTGCTTGACAACTTTCTCCAAAACTTCCGTTTTATAATATACGGTATTCACTTTAACGCTTTTTTTCTATGAAAACTAGTGGTAATATGCCTCACTTGCAAATTCCTACCCAAACCATCACTGACGCAGCACTTTGGAACCGTGGAATATTCCTATCACTCCCCGGAACAATTCTCGAAGAGAGAGCCCACAATCTGTCGTTCTGGACATTGTGGGATTGTTTCAAGACGAATAACTTTTCGTCGGAAAAGATAAATTCTTCCCCACCGTGCCGCGACAAAAACAGACTTGCTCTTTCGAGTCGTTTCTGCTTGGAAGGTTCCGAAACTCCGTGCAACTTACGTTTCTTGAAAGCTTGGAATCCGAGATCATACTGCAAAATTATCTCGGATTTCAAGCTTTCGAAAACGTAAGGTTCACTGAGTTTCAAACCTGTGCATTGACGATCTCGAAACATTCAGATCTGCGGCCATTTTACGTACAGAGTGCTGTGATTTTCGTCTAATCCGTTCCCTGACCACTTTAACAAATCGTGCAGTCCAGATCGTACGAGTACGACTGGGTCTCTTCCGGTCATCCAACGAGCAGGTGTCACGGTACCTTCGGATGGTTCGGTACACAAAATCCCGCTTTACTCCGAGGTTTTCCAAATTTCTGAAAATAGCACCGGGGCGGTCACCTTTCAAAAGCCTTTTTATCATCGGAGCATGAAACTCCTTCATCGCTGGTAAAAGATAAACTGCGAATGAAAACAATCGGACATAACCTAAAAGCGTTTATATAAACATAGTGCAAAACTACACCAACACATACGTGAAGCTTGTTGAGTAGTTGCACGACACCAATGCAAGGAAAAAGTGTATGAGTTTATATTGGATACGGCTCTTCCCGGGCGAATCTTTCCACTTTCCGAATATTTCCTTTTTGGGTCCATAACCTGTTGGTGGAGTACAGGTCTATGCAGCGGAACACCGGCAAAGGATTTCAGATCGTATGTGGAGGAAACCACACGCGAGAACTAATGAACAACGAGTCTTTATCAGCGAGGTTAAATACACGTCACACTTGGTAGTGAGCTTTCTATCGAAAGGTGCGCACAAGAAAAACAAGGTGCATGCGCACAGAAGGTACATACAGTAGGGCTGGGCAAATGCACAAGGTATACTTACGAAGAGGTGAGCATTGTACCTCACGGACAGAAATGATGCATGACTGATATAACTTTTGCCATAGTTATCCCATAGACTAACTCTAAGACCAGTAGGTCCCATACAAAAACGATTTTTTCTTGGCTCAGTCAGTACTAGAACATCGTCCCAAGCTCGGTCTCAAGCTCAATAATGCACCCCTTATAATGAACTCACATGAACACACTCTCAAATACTCTGTCAAAATAACACAGCAAATCAAAACAAAGGCGCAAATATGTACAGCAAGGTGCTGGCTTCAAGGTGTAATTCGGACCAAGGGGTTCTACAACAGTGAACCAATTTCAAATCGCTAGTTGCATATTGATTGTTGGTTTTATGTTGACGAAGAAGTGGTAGAATTATTGAAATCGTTTGGATTATCCGCGGCGGGCATCGAAGAGTTTGTAGGTATGTAAGCAAATTGTAACTATTCTTTAAAGTAGTTTTAATGAATTTTGATTTCAGCTAACGGGTACGACATTGATGCGCTACAATTAATCGAGCGTGAAGAAGTCGAAGCGCTTCTTCCTCCACCGCGACTAGCAGACCGAACCAAGTGCATTCGAGGATTGAATGACTGGCGTCGGTCTCTGCAATTTGCTGTCCACTCCTAGGGTCGCATGTTGATAAGAATGATATTTCCAATTTTCAAACATTGTTATGTTGTTTAATTTCGTTATATCCAAAGAATATGTGCTAATTGAGTAAACGTTCCTATAATGGTGGTATTTTAGTGCAAAATGTTCCAATTAGAACATATTGCACTAAAATACCACCACTATAGGAACTTTTATCGTTAATTTAATGATTTTTTTTATTTTTGGAACCAACCATAACATCATTTGAACGAATCTCTGTGTATGATTAAACCAACCATCCGATATCATTAGTTCAACCCCCAAAATAAGGTCAAATTAAACATAAACATTATTGAATTTATCATGAGAATCAGAGAGCTGTCAAATCATCAACAATGAATATTGTTGATGTTAGCATAATATGGTTGATTCAACCCTATTTCATGCTCTAATTAGATCATTAATTCTGTTTAATTGAAGCTTCCATTATTCTTCGATCTATTGTACTATGCGTGAAACTATCTCAAAAAAGTATTATATAAAAGTCAATGCACAAATATGCTTGATCGGGACCGGAATATTATTGATATGACTTTATTTTTTTCTCCGTGCTGTCCACAGTTTTCACCACACTTTCCGCAACGGAATTTGTTGCCCCCAGTCTTTTGCAGTTGGTACAATTATATACCCTCGGTCTATTGTCTATGTGCACCGGAAAAAGGCTCCATCTAATTTAACATAATTTGGAAGAACAGAACCGGCGAAGGTTACCCGAAACGAGTCTGAAAGTTGATAGACCAACGATGCTGAATGTAGTTGTTTTACATCCAGAATAGTTACAAGTTCACGAGCAACTTTAGAGTTCTTGAAACAATCAGAAGCTTGTTTCAAGTCCTCGACCGTCAGACTCGTATCGGAGACAACGCCATCGATCTCCGGATCTTGTGAAAGGACATATACACAGTATTCGATATTGAATACTTCGTGATCAGCAACCTTATTAGCCATTTCTTAAGGGTCACCCACAATTGATACGTTGCGGATGCGTTGACGTAAATTTGACAGAAAAGCTATGGGAAAACTATCAAATTCACGCAAACGCATCCGCAACGTATCAATTGTGGGCCAGCCATTAGTTCGGCGCTCCTACACGCAGTCTGTTAACCCTCTCTTAATGTATAGCGACTGTGGTAGATAAAGTAGTTGGATGGCAATTTCGAAAATAATAGTAGCAGTTATAGTGTTTAAATATTTGTAAATATTTTGAAATCAATATGTATACTTTATTTTGAGTAATTTTTCATGAACATGCATATAACTCGTAAGAAGCGTATTTACATAGAAGCGTGGACAAAGAAAAATCGAAGTAGGTGAATGTGCATAAGCGATTCAGTCTTCAGTCATCTGACGAATTTTGTAGAGCAAAGTTGTTAGTGTTGTTAGACGATCGATCAAGGCTGGAAACCTTGATCAGGTCACGACAGAGACAACAGGATACTTACGCAGCAACTCTCTTAAAATGTCGAGAGTTTTCAGTGGTTTTACGTTTTACTTTGGGCCGAAAAAAGACAACCCAAGGTCCCTTTGAGAACGGATGGTAGTGCTTTATGCGAATAACTTACGCCTCAGGGAGGTAAACAAAAACACAATCACAAAAAAACCTTCAGGAAGAACTTTAGCTAAATGCTAATAAAAACAACGATAAAAATGCAGGAAAAATTATATGAAAAAACACCAAAAAAGAAGAGAAAAAATATTATTACTACACGCAAAAAAAAACCACGGTAGAAACTACCATTTCAACGTATTTCAAAATATTGCTTATTTTAAGATGTGCTTTTTCAGCGACAGGATTTAAAATTTAAAAAAAATGATTTGGCAAATTCTTGAGATCCTATGCATTTTTTGAGATCTTAATTAGAAACCTCCTGTTTGGACAACGTCGTTAATACGTGCCCTTACCCTAACCACTGTACTGCTTCAACTAGACAATAAGGAATCAATAAAATAGTTTCTCCTATGCCATGGCAGGACGGCCGAACGATCGGTGTTCTTTATTTCATTTCAAACAACCATACACAATGTAGGATCCCCGCTCGTGAGCGATCACCTCCATTTATTAAAACTCTTCCTTAAGTTAATAAGAAGGGTTGCACATACAAGCACTATATTAGAATTATAGCTATACAATTTTCTGCGATGTTCTACTAAAGTTTGAACCTGAGTAAATCCTACCAAATACATACAGCCCAATGTTTTATCTTACATAATAAACAACAATAGAGACAGCTTTATTGAGCAACTGTACACGAATATCTTACGCAAGCATGGATAATTGCAAACATCTACACTGTTTATCATTTCTACTCAATCAACTGCAACTTTGCAAACAACCCAAGCACCGCCGCACCCACACCGGTCATATGAGTTGAACATTCCGTCGTCAATCGATTGCTGCCCACCCGATCCACATCATGATGGTACTTGAAGCATCCTTTGCCATTCTGCCAGCCAATGATTTCGCCAAGCCATGTTTGGTTCCGAAATTCACCGTATCCCACGTACGCGCAAAGGAACACCTGCTCCATGAACAAGTCGCGAAAGATCTCCGGATAGTCCAGGTCGGCAATCAGCTGAGATTCGCGAAGAATCTGCTCGCAAAGCTGGTCCGTTGCGGTCAGCAAAAATTCCTCCTGGATGTTGGTAAAGTGTTGCTTGCCCAGCACCAGGTAGAACAGCAGTCTGAAGATAAGGACAGTTTAAAATACATTAATTTGAAGCACTGCTTCGAACAAAAGATCATTACTTATGCGTTAGATGGTAGCCGTAGGATTTCTTCCGGAGAGACATCGCATTGCTGCATTCACTGCTCAACATGAGCGGCTTTAGATGTGGCTGCCGTGCACCTGGCTGCGATGGTGTCATATCGGATTCATTTTCCGCATCATTAACCAGCAGTTCCGATAAGCATTCGTCTGGGCGGAGGTTAATCAATTGCTTTACGTAGTAAATAAATATACTAGTATAGTAACACCTACCTGACTGGAGTTCACTCGGTGCTCCGAATTGAAGCGCGCGCAGATAGCTGTGCAAGGTGTGACGTCCATGCGTTTGCTTCCGAGGGCCTGCTGATGCCAAATCGTCAACGTTATCATCCGAAATGGGCGACTGCTGCTGCTGCTGTTCTTGTACGATGGACGGCTGAAAATCGACTGGCAAGTCAGCGTTGCATTGCCAGAAGTTGGAATTTATCAGCAGTTTACTAACTGTAGAAGAGAAAAATGTTTTATTCGGTTTGTTTTGTTCGGGTTAAGTGCAGTGGTACCTATGGCATTAGCTGAGCTTGGGAAGGAAAAAATGCTATCGATTCTACTCTCGACATAATCACACTTTTTCCGAACCGTTTCGATGAAATGCAGATTATCCAACCTTGGGCCGTCGAGTAGGGACTTCAGTTGACCTGCACAGAGACAAATTTGAAAGTCAATTTTACCATTATTGGGGGTTAGGATGACTATTACAGGATAGTGATTTTGAACCGACTATGATCATGGTCAAAACGACCATTAAAAATAGTTGATTCAACATTTACCATAATGTCGGAACAGTTCCTGTTACCATGATCATAGTCAAGAACGCCATGGACGTGGTGAACTCGTCCATTTCCGTCCACAACGTTGATACTGGAACTGGCTATTGATGCTTCATTCTACCGTGTTGGTTCTGTTCTCAGCCATCAGTGGACGGTACTCATAAAGGGTGTTCGGAATCAAATTGCGACACACAAATATTCAGCAAAATTTGCCCGTTCAACCAATCATCTTCAATCTTTCAGAGAGTAAAATAAAACGTCTTAGCATGGCAATCCATTTTTTCTTCATATCTTCCTCCGATTTCACTTCCTTAGGATGCTTCCGAAGTGTCTGCTTCATAATGGCCCAGTACTTTACAATTGGCCGCAGTTCCGGAGCGTTCAGGGGATTGAGATGCTTCGGCACGAAATTGACCTCCTTAGCCTTGTACCACTCCAAATTATCTTTCAAGTAATGGCACGAGGCTAAATCCGGCCAGAAAATCGTAGGACCATCATGTGACCTCAGAAGAGGAAGTAGACGCTTTTGGTGACATTCCTTTAGCTACACCTGCCCATTGATCGTTCCTGTTGTCACGAATGGGGTGCTCCGTTTTCCACACGAGCAAATTGCTTGCCAAATCATATATTTTTTGGCAAACTTTGAGATCTTCTGCTTTCTAACATTCTCAGGGACTTCGAATTTATGATGAGCAGTGAAAAGCTGGAGCCCCGGAAGCTGCCGGATGTCTGCTTTTACATACGTCTCATAATCCATAACGAGGCAATGTAGTTTCGTCAACATCTGGGCTTAGAGCTTCCGTGCACGTATTCTGCCGTTCATCGCGATTAGGCGCCATTTGGACTTTGTACGTTTTTTCGCATCTTGCATGAAAGTTTTGGTCAGATTCAGTTTCTTCGCTACATCTCGAACTGAACTGGTGGGATACCTCTTGAATGCTTGAACTATCCGCTTGTGATCCTTAACACTATACAGAGATCCATTTTGCCACTTTTTGCTTTCCGATCGATGCTCAAACGTTCGTGGTACCGATTTAAAACACGAGAAACCATAGAATGAACCATTCCCAGCTTCCTGCTGATGGCACGATGAGAAAGATCCGGATTTTCGAGGTACGTGGGCAAAATTTATTTGCGCCGCTGCTGTTCTTTCTAGTCCATCTTCGCAACGATTAATTGCTAGTGAAACTTACACAGTTAACAACCGATCTCGGACAGTACTCTACGCAGAAGGATCACTGAACACGGTTATGAAGAGCAGGTTTTGAAAGAAGTTGCCTTTTATTAGCAAAGTTAACAAAGCGAAACGACTCAAATTTGCTCGGGAACATGCTGATAAACCTTTAGAATATTGGAAGACTGTTTTGTGGACTGATGAGTCGAGTTGTTCAACAGCAAAAAACGAGCTCGTGTATGGCGTAGACCTGGAGAGGCGCTTCATGATCGACATATCCAGGGCACAGTTAAGCATGGTGGAGGGAACGTGATGGTGTGGGGGTGTTTTTCTTGGGCGGGTGTTGGTGCTTTGGTAAAAATCGATGGTATTATGACAGCAGATTCCTATTTGGAGCTTTCGTTGGTTGAAACTGGGCTGGAAAACAATTTTGTGTTCCAGCATGATAATGACCCAAAATATACCGCGAAAAAGTCAAAGGCCTTCTTCCGTTCCTGCCGTATTAAACCTATGGAATGGCCTCCACGGAGTCCAGATCTGAACCCAATAGAGAATCTGTGGGCCATCTTGGATTCACGAGTTGATAAGACAGGAGTTACCAACAAACTTAACTATTTTCAAGCTCTTGAGAACGCCTGGGAAGATCTTGACCCACAACATCTGAAGAATCTGGTGGATAGTATGCCGAAACGTTTGCAAAAACTGTTGAAGGCCAGGGAAGGACACATAAACTACTCATCACTCAACAGACTGGATCTAAAACTTGTTTTTTTTTAAAGAAAATAAGAAGTGGGCACTTTATTTTGACATGCATAATTTCTACTATTTTTGAAGAAAAAAATGAATTTGCAGGACAAGTGTTTTTCATGTACCAGACAAGAAAAGAACGTAATAAATATGCCATCAAAACAACAAAACTTAGAATCTTTCACTTATTTTACAGTTTGCTGCACAAAAAGGAGAAACTGGGGTAGGTGGGCACTTTTTTCTGGCGGTGACTGTATATCGAATACGTATGCTTATTCTACTGTTCAGTACGTAGGAAAAGACCAAGGTTCCTATGACATATTTGGTTTTGCAGGCTTTATCGAACTGTGGACGAGCAAGCAAAAACTATAAGGAATAACCAGCGGGTGGATAGTCCTGAAGAAAATGAATATATTTTTTGGCTCAGGAAGTACCAGCACACAGGTCCCAGCTCGGTCCCAAGGTTAATGATTTGTCACTAATAACGTAACTCGCACCAACACACCCTCAACTATTCTGTCAAAATAACAAAGCGAATCAAAACAAAGCCAAAGATACTAGTACCGAAAAGTACTAAAAAGCGCAAGAGTGTATAGCAAGGTGCAGACGGCAAGGTGTACTTCGGATCTAGAGGTTCTTCAACAGCTAGTTACACGTTGATTGTTGGAATAACGGTATATGTACAAGGAAATCTACTGTGAAAAATTACTAAATAACCAATGTCAATCATATTTAGGCAGCCATGAGCACCATTGCCTGTCTGGTCTGACTTGGCATTTTGTCCGTCTGTGAGTCGAGTGAGTCAAAATGAATCCCTCTCACTAGACGAGGTGACAATTCGAATCGAGTATAATGTATGACAAATATATAACGCTGACCGTTGTACGAACTGTCAAATGCTTTAATCCAGTACAAAAAACCCCGAATTAATCCACCGATGGTGAGACTGAACCCTTATTACACTTCACCAGTATTACGAACTCAAATGTGGCCAGTATTGTACTGGATACATATTTTCATCAGAAATTCCAGGAAGATACAAGAATATTGAAAATATGACATATCGAATATTCCTGGATCTTCCTGGAATTTCTGTTTATAAAATGAACTATTTGAGAATCCTGAAAGCATTGTTCATCGATGTGATTAAAATATTGCCATAAAGGTGAATCGCTGCTCCATGTATTTTTTCATATCTTTTATCTCGCTCTCGCAAACTCACCTTGCTCTTTCAAATCGAATCGAACTCTATCAGATTGCTCACAGCAAGTAAGCATACAAACTGATGTGATTCAATTTTCAATATCTAGTACCGACTCTGAGTTATATCAATTCTAAATGTTGAGGTAATCACTGTCATCAAGAATGATTCAGCATAAGCCCTTAATAATGCTTAGCGACCTGTTTATGTTAGTTAGAAAAAAGGGGAAATTACATAATGTTAGAAATTTCATATAATCAGTCCATAGAATGAATTATTAGACAATCCTGAGTGTCAATTTTGATTATCGATATGGATTCAAGATGCTTAATAAGTACATGTTCATTGAAAATAGTCGCGTAGTGTGGCTAGTCCGCTGTATGAGCTATACAACGCACCAGATGCGACACAATAGTATGCAAGCAGCATCGATTGGTGTGATTGGTCTTGTTTGGTTTTGCACTGCAACGAGTATATTTTCATCTCACAATTATGTGCTCTCAGGTATTGTTTTGGTCATATCTCCATGAAGAATTATCCAATCATAATGAACCAGTTATTTGGAGATTTCATAGCTTTGATTTGGCACCAACAAAACTAAAATCGGTACACAAATAGCTCAGTATGTAATCGGAGACCAAACTGTTTGATTACTATTATAATAGGCCGTCAAGTACTGTTTCGTTCAAATCTTCGTAACGAAATGTCCGAATGAAAAAAAAATCAATAGCGTTCTATGGGAATGTTGTAGCTTTCATTTTCCGTCAATAGAACTGAAATCGGTTCACAAATGGCTGAGAAACCGATGTGACATTATTTGTAACGCACACACATACATACACATAGACATGTGCTCAGTTCGTCGAGCTGAGTCGAATGGTATATGATACACGGCCCTGTGGGCCTCGGATAAAAAGTCGAGTTTTCAAGCGATCTTAATACCCTTCAAGACTAAAGGAGTACAATCAATATGAAAATAGGAATTTCAAATTGATGAAATTTGTTAGAAGCAGATAATTTCTCATCAAAATGAGAGGCTCTAGGGGTGAACAGTAATTTATTGCTAGAACGAAGAGAAATAAAGAGAAAGTATTGATAGTTCCATTAGGGTACGGCAGGCTGTGAAATTGAAGATGCAAGTTGAAAACGAGCGGAAGGGCATTCGAACGGTAGTATGCGATCGAGCACATATTTTTTTACCACACACTGAGATTTTTTTACTATTTTTTTTATTCATAAGAATGTGCAACCGATCGTGCTCATATAACTACTACCTTTTGCTTGATGTGGTTCTAGCCATTTGTTTGTTTCTCTCTCAGAAACCAAAAAACATCGTACATGAATCCTGAATTATTTGTAAAACCTTTGTATAGTTTTTAATATGCGTACCTTCAAAAATTCGATATCCCGAAGCCAATCCGCTATTATGGCGGCCATCATCTGAAGATTCTCAGATTAGTAAGGGTTATTCCGGGTGTCAACGTGACTTTTGTCATTTCATGTTTAGAAAATTCACGCGGTGAAATTACTCTTTTGGGAAAATCAATTGGAGAGGCACAGACTCTTGGAATAACCCTAAAAAGCCCGTGAAAAATGTGCTTCAAGAAAAGTCTTTCAATGAATAATAATAAACCATTCAACTGTTGTAATTGCCACTTCAACAAAAGGAAAATATTTAACAAGAGTGCTAATAATCGCTAAAATGATCGATCTTGTAAAGTTGAAACATTATTCATCCAATCTATTCGTTAAGTTCGTAAACAATAACTCACACTGAAGAAATAGATCTCATCATTCTCTTCGTGCAAATTGATCACTGAATTCTTCCACGGTTATATCATTCTCCCGTCATTGTGTCCATTATATCCTTTTAATACCAATTAACTGCACTACTCAAATCTAGGTTTACCGTTGGCAATCGCCACACCGAGCAGCAGATCCGTGGTCAGATCCTCATAGTTTGCAATGCACATATCCAGCAGTTTATCCAATCGTTGCAGCAACGCATCCGGTCCAACCAAACTCTGCCACGATGCATCGCCAGCCGGAAGTCCGTCACTTATTCCTTCACCATGGTCACTGAACACCACCGCAATGAGCAGTAATTTCAAAACTAAAGAGCTCATACTAATCTCCACTTCGTCTGCTCCGATACACGTCCAAATTTGAAGTGAGCTCCAATACAGCATCCACTCACATCTTAAGTTACACAGATCCCAAGCGGAAGAAAAATCAACATCGAGATTTTATCCCTGTGCGCTCTTCCGTCGTAGCTCCTTGATCCGCAAACCAAGATGAGGCAGCGTGATAGTAACGGTTGATGCTTATTCCTTGTCGAACGTGTGCGAAGCCAACCATTGACACACGCATGCGTTTTCTTTTGGCAATCTTCTTCGAGTGGTTGGTAGGTACTGACTGCTTGCTGCCTGGAGGGGGGTAGAAGGAAATAAAAATTTATTTTCTCTGGATTAAACTAATCCGTGGCTAATAGAAAAACAATTTAGGATTTCACTTACTTCTGGCTCCGTCGCTTTCATGTTTCGTTTGCTGGTTCCTGACGAAGATATGCTGTGGCTGTGTGGGAACGCAAAAGTAGTGCTATCGTTATGCACTGCTGGGCAGCTTACGTGTTTCCTCATAGCAGTCAGAGCTGCGAGATGATTCGCGAAGATGATGATTTAGCTATCGCCGGCTTGGGGGATTTAAGCCGCCGCAAGTTTTTATTACTGTTTGGCCACTGCTGTGGAGATCTCAAACCGCAGGCCATTGCCTGCTACTAATGAATGCTGTGCTGGTGGGTTGTGGGGTGGACTAACGGTAGTTTGGAACAAAGTTGTATGCCGAATTTCGGTATTCCTTCAAGTGCATTTTCCAGAATTATTGATTGAATGAACCAAGCATCCCTCAGATATTCACACTCAATTTTAAAATGATACAACTAATTCTCCCACTCCTTATGAATTTCGGATAAGATTTTCCAAAAAACAAAAACACCCAGGATTTAGATTCTTTCCACTGGATTTTTATTTTTCTCTTGTTTCCGTCTTCCGTCGGTCGATTCATTCGCAAACACTCAAACAGTATTTCGCCCCCCGAATGGACATAAATTACAATTACAATTTAATATGCTAAATTCATCCCCACGCAATCAATGCGCCCCGCTGGATTCCACCGTAGGCAGAGTATATAGGAAAATGGGACTAGTGAGTTTGGATTAAGGAAAGCTTTGTGGTGTGGCAATTTTATTCCGATACAAACATGTTTCTTTGCAGTTCGCCAGGCAAAGGGTATTATTTCGGTAACATTTTCTTCTATCTATCTAGAACGTGGGATAGCTGAGATCATCGTCGAAGTAGTTTCGTTCTGGTTCATCCAGTGGGATTTCCTCTGGATTCCTGCTGGGACCCGGCTGCGGATCGTCGTCGTCAAAGTCATCTTCGAACTTGCCATCGATCGTTATCAACTGGATGATTGCTCTGAAATGGGGAAAACAGTATTGCTTGGATCATGGGTTTTTTGAAATATGTATCATCAAGGTCAACTTTGGAGTTCTTATAGAATTCAATATCCTTGTATGAACATTTGTTTACAATTGAACGGCTTTTTCTCAAACACCATTAAGATTTGAATTCTATACACTTACAGTGTGTCTCACAATAGGTGTCACCTTTTTTCAGTCTTGGTTTATTTCAGCTGGGTAATTTTAACAGCGGAATTGATTATACCAGTTTTGAGTGTATTCGTTTGACAGCTTTTCGCTGAAGATAAATCGACAAAGCTTTTTCATTAGGGCCTAACCGAAACAATTACTTCTTCCGTAGATTTCTCATGGCACAAAGGCTACCCATGAAAGCCTCCAATTCCTTCGGATAGGTGAAGGCTTCCTCTTCGAAATGACCGTGGTGGATTGATTATGCGAGTTTTCAATGACAAGAAATTCGCGGAAAAAGCCATTGTTTACGTTTGTCAGTTAGGCCCTAATGAAAAAGTTTTGTCGAAAAAAGCGATTCCGTTTGTTTATATTTATCAGCTTCCATGGAAGCCATACGGGAGTAAGTTTTAACATTACATTTGCAAAAGCTTAAACCGTGTCAGATATTCAATAGGAAGGTGCCAGACGAACTGCCAGAACGAAGAAAAATATCAAATGTGTGGTAGAGCGAATAAGACGTAATCCGGCCTTATCTGGCAGTATATTGAGCAAACAATTTCGAATGTCCCCTGCTTCAATGAACAGGCTCCTCAGACATGATCGGGAATGCAAGCCGTACAAGAATCAACGGGTTCACGGGTTGACAGAGTGTCAAAAGCAAGCCAAGGTCCAAAGAAGCAGAAATCTTTTGGTTCGGCACGGTGACTGCGAGATTTTATTTTCGGATAAAAGCTCTTCCTCCTTCAGGACAGTCATAATCAATAAAATGATCGTGTTTATGGCATAAGTCATGCCAATATTCCAAGAGATAAACTAGCAGTAAGGGCGCCGTTTCACGAAAAGGAAAACTTCCTCTTCTTTTCATAGAACCTAACGTAAAAATCAACACTGAATATTACATCGAGCAGATTTTGATGAACCATCTGCTTCTTCATGCTCCAACGCCGTATGGGAATTTCCAACAGGACTCAGCTCCAACTCACAAGGCAAAGAAGACACAAGCGTGGTGCGCGGAAAATTTTCCCGACTTCATCACAAGCGCAGAATGGCCTGCATCTTCACTGGATCTCAACCCACCTGAAAACTTTGTTTGTGGTTATATGCTTCAACATAAAGGCCCTACGAAAGGGCTTACTTTACATCGATTCAAGAAACATTTGGTTGTTGATATTTGGGATCTGCGATGTGTTTACAAAGCGTTTGCGCAAAGTCATCAAGGAAAAGTGTGAGAGACTCGAATTGAGTTAATATGGTTTATTTCTATAACATATATCTTTAAAATGAAAATTAAATGCTATGATTTGGTTGATTTGTTTTACGGTAATCCCATTTTGTTTTAGTGACACCTATTGTGAGACACCCTGTAGATTTTTTTACAGAAATCTGTAAAATTTTCCGAATTTTCAACAGCTGAACGTTTGGTAATTCGATTTACAGGTTACGGTAATTCTTTTACAGATAAATGTAAAATTTTGTAAATCGGATTACCAAACGTTCAGCTGTTGAGAATTTGGTAAAATTTTAAAGATATCTGTAAAAAAATCTAAGTGTATATGTTTGTTTTTGATTTTGTTATATTCGCGAGCAGCCGCAGCTCTGGTGTGTTTGGGGGAATCAGATTTATCGGCAGGAAGTTGAAATTTTGCCTTATAACACTCCAGTATGTTCTTTATCGCAGCATTGATATGCATTGGGTATGAGAAATCATGTCCTTGTAGTGTACAATTTTTTCCTATTTTTTGTGCCTTAAGTCACACGAAGAATAATAAATACTATTCTAAGATGAAGCAACTTAAAATTAACTAGAAATTAGAAGAAAACAGCTCAAACCCTTTAGGATTCAACTTAAAATTGAAAAGATGCCAACGAATAAAAAAAACATGATTTTTACATTTTGAGGTTTGTGTAGGAAATCGCATATTATAATAATATATTATGATCCTTAAGATCATTTCAAATCAAAATGCCCTTGGTAAGCAACTTTATAAACATAGTCGTTTTCAAGATCATTTGAATTTTATGTCGGCAGGGAAGTTTTTTCATGAAAATATCACTTTTTCATAAGGCAGTCGTGACTCTCCATACGATGACAAGTTTTTAAGTGCATGCACTGAAACAAATCTTGTAGTAAAAACTACCATTTTACCCGACTATGATTATGTCCATAAAATTTCAACCAAATTTACTGCATCCTTCAACATTTGTGGTATATTTGACTGATCTCATATTTATATCAACCGCACCAAGGATGATCTAATTGCAGGAATGGTAAAATCAAACGCATTTATAGTCAGGTGAAAATTATTGATGTTTGCGCTCAATTTAACCCTCAAAATGGTAGTTTCTACAGTGATATTTTTGCGTGTACGATTTCCTACAGTTTGACACTCTGAGAAAAATTCAAGATGATCCATTATAGCAATGGTCAAGATGAATATTGCATAGGGTACGGAACGGGTTTTAAGCAGTTTATTCAGCACCTGAGACATTTGATGAAGCTGCACGGATCAACCATACTTTATAATTAAAATAGCCATCATTTTTACACATCTGTCATAGGGTTATATCAAAACAAAAATGTTCTAATTCCAACCAACGTGTATGCTTGAAGCAACTATACGAAAACATAAAAATAACAACCTGGTAGTTTCCATTTCGTTTTCAAGTTTATCATGGCGTCCGACGAGGGAAAATATTCGGGGGAATTTCTTACAGAGTTTGTGGAGGATTTGTTATAAGTTGAATTGTTGAAATCATTCCAGTCAACAGCACCAGCTATTAGTAAGTATTTTTTTGTAATAATTCGATCTTTTGACCAAGAAGTTTTGTTTTTTTTTTTTTTTTCTTTCAGGAAATGGCTAAGTTCATAGAGCGTGAAGAAGTAGAGGCTTTCTTGCCCTCACCATTAGTAGCTTACTTAACCAAGGGCATTTATGGACTAAACAAGTAGCGCTGGTTTAAGATACGTTAACTGTAGGTTAATTACAAGTGATTAAAAAAATGAAATTCCTACCAATAGACAAATAAAAATATACAACAAAATCGGTCATAAATCAATCCCAAACGAATTTAATTGCATTCTCATTTACACGATTTCGGAACCGAAAATCTTATTCAGAAGAAAATTGAACGGACCCCAAGCATACTCAAACCAACTATTGTTATTCAGTTGGTTCAACTATAATCACGGTTGAATTTGTTGGCACTGTAAGCACCCTGTCAAAATGTCAACAATCTTTGTTTTCGACATATAGTTGAATCAACCATATTTTACTGAAGTTGATTCAAGCATACATTAGTTAAATCAACTTGAAATGTATGATTGTTCCAATCATGCACATGGGTTATCGAAAAATCAATGCAAAAATATAGTTGAATTTAGATGAAATATTTTTGATTGAATTATACGTTTTTCTCCGTGTGTATGTAATCTATAATTAGAACTGCCAATATTAAACCCTCTGCTTACTTCTGGTCTATCATCACATACCTTCAGCAACGAGCATTAGACTCAAAAAATTTCATAGCCATGAAATAAAGTTCCCAGTTGCAGGGACTTTTTAAAAGCATGCGGATTGATTTCTGATCAAAAAAATGTTTTCTTCAGCTCCATAATCTGTACATAAACTATCAATATTGTAGGTGTGCAATTACGTGGCTGTGTGCGAAGGCAAACTGAAATAGGCCAGTTCACAATTTGCTGCAAACGTCAATTCCTCAACCTGCTCCTTGGTTTTACCCATCCGCTCTCAAAACAATCAACCAAAACATGTCGATTGCTACGATCACAAGTCGTCTACTAGCAGGTTATGAGACAGCCGTACACACTTAGAAAATTTTACAGTAATCGGTAACTTTTTACCGAACTTTCAACAGCTGAACGTTCGGTAATCGGAATTAACGGATTTCGGTGAAATTTTACAGTATTCCGGTACAAACATTACCGGAACTTGTCAAATTTTACCGAAGTCCGTTTAATCGGATTACCGAACTGTTCAGCTGTTGAAAGTTCGGTAAAAAATTACCGAATACTGTAAAATTTTCTAAGTGTGTACGCGACCGAGCTTTTAGTTTGTCATTGATCTTTAGACTGGCACTGGCAATAAACTCAATGTATTTCTTATTTCATTTACTCTCACACAAATGTTAGCCAAAGTGACTGTGACAACAAACGGGATGCTTTGTTTAAAAACAAACAAATGCAAGAGACAGCCGACTTCACGTTACAATACCGGTGCGCTATATCCATGGTTAACAAAGAAGAGAGGAAACATTATAGTCACTAGATTCATAGTCTGGCGGATACAATGACGGGAGCCAATTTGAACTGTCACTTGGCGGAGCCAATCGAGCATATCTCGAGTAATTCATGTTAAGCGCCTAAAAGCCATTTGTAAACAATGACTTTCAATATCGATTTCTCTTGAATCTCAAATCACTCTCGTGAAATGAAAGCAGCATTTGGTAGAAGAATGTTAGTTCTGCCATATGGAGTAGCAGGATATGGTGGGATTCTCGTAATTCGTGAGAAATCAACATTTAAAGTTATTGTTTACAAATGGCTTTCAGGCTCTTTAACATAAATTACTCGGGATCTTGGCTCCGATTGGTCCCCATATAGCTGCGACAGTTCAAATTGGCTCCCATCATTGTATCCGCCAGACTATGAATCTAGTGACTATAGGAAACATGGGCTCTCTCACAAGCAACAGTGATGCCATAGCTGCCGCTCAACAGCGAATCATTATTTATCGTTGGGTACTGTTGGACAGCTCCGAAACATATTTTTTATTGCATATGATAGCGCTAGATGATGGACAATATAATCTTAAGCATAGATTAACCTCTAATGACTGGAAGAAACTACGTCGTGCAACTATTCAACATGCTCCACGTATGTGTTGGTGTAGTTTTGCACTATGTTTATACAAACGCTTTTAGGTTATGTCCGATTGTTTTCATTCGGTGTTTATCTTTTACCAGCGATGAAGGAGTTTCATGCTGTGATGATAAAAAAGTTTTTGAAAGGTGAGCGCCAGATTTTTGAAAACCCTCGGAGTTAAGCGGAACTTTGTGTACCGAACCATCCGAAGGTACCGTGACACCGGCTCGTTGGATGACCGGAAGAGATCCTGCACGAGTTGTTAAAGTGGTCAGGGAACGGACTAGACGAAAACAGCGCTTTGTACGTAAAGTGGCCGCAGATCTGAATGTTTCGAGATCGTTAATGCACAATATACTGCAAAATGACCTCGGATTCCAAGCTTTCAAGAAACGTAAGGGTCACGGACTGTCGGAATCTTCCAAGCAGAAACGACTCGAAAGTGCAAGTTTGCTTTTGTCGCGGCACGTGGGGAAGAACTTATCTTTTCTGACGAGAAGTTATTCGTCTTGCAACAATCCCACAATGTCCAGAACGACAGATTGTGGGCTCTCTTTTCGAGAACTGTTCCAGAGAGTGATAGGAATATTCCACGGTTCCAAAGTGCAGCGTCAGTGATGGTTTAGGGAGGAATTTGCAAGCGAGGCAAATTACCACTGGTGTTCATCGAAAAAGGCGTTAAAGTGAATGCCGTATATTATAAAACGGAAGTTTTGGAGAAACTTGTCAAGCCATATGTACAAGAGGTGTTTGGAGATGATCACTATGTGTTTCAGCAGGATGGAGCGCTATCGCATACTGCAAATCTCGTTCAGGGTTGGTACCGAGAAAATTTGGCCGACTTTTTGGACAACAATGAATGGCCTCCCAGTTCACCAGATCTGAATCCCTTGGATTATTTCGTATGGTCATATATGCTGGCGAAGGTAAATGACCACAGGGCGTCTAATATGTACCAATTCAAAATCGTAATCAAACGAATTTGGGACAAAATGCCGATGGAAGTCGTGCGTGCCACCTGTGTCGGTTTCGAAAAACGTCTGAAGCTGGTCAAGAGGGTTAAAGGCGGTGTTATTCCAAAACATATGATGTAGTTGATCAGTATAAATGCAATATAATGGGTTAAGTTATCAATAAAATCTGGATTATCGATTTGAAATAAATAGAGTTTTAATTTGTATGAGAATATATTGGACACGTTGTAGATAAATCATTTAATCCTGTGAGACTTGTCTATTCCCATATGCTACGAATCATCACACAAAACTTTAGACACTGTATATAGACCGGACTATAGTCACTAGATTCATAGTCTGCGGATACAATGATGAGAGCCAATTTGAACACGTCCTTGCAAGACCAATACGACAAATCTCTGAGTAATTTATGTCCAGAAGCCGTTAAAGCCATTTGTAAAC